>PVJA010023079.1:0-33470 GCA_004027025.1 Myocastor coypus
CTCTCTCTCTCTCTCTCTCTCTCTCTCTCTCTCACACACACACACACACACACACACACACATTCAAGGTCAGCTGGTCAACCTGTCATAGGATAGATAGCAAGGGCAAAATCAGAGGGAAGATACAGGCAGCAAAGACTTTCCTTGCTATGCCTGGCCATGGCTGAGAAAAAAATGTTCCCTCATCGGGCCATAATCAGAGACCCAGAAAGGCACAGTTCCCCGCACCGTCAGTAGCTACAGGTCCAGGGCTTCTCCCTGCCCACATGGCACTGATGCAATTGTCAATTTCAAAGCCATCTCTAAATTGAGGAATCGATAAAGTATACGTGGAGAGTCCAGTTGATTGTACAAATTCAACAACAAAGAAAAATGAAGAGGGAAACTACCCAGCTCATTATCCCTCGCAAGTGCACATGGTTGGGTTTTGTAGCAAGTCAATACGCATCAGAAATAATCTGCTACAAAAGGCACCAGCCGGAGGCGGGGTGTGGGAGCCCTGCTCTGAATCGTGCTTGGAGAGAGAAGAGGCTTCCGGTGTGTGGCTGTGGATGAGAAATCTCGCTATGCCGTGCGATTTGCCAGCTGCAGAAGGATCGCCCAAGGAGGGTGTTAACACGTCGTTGGACTCCAACACACACAAGATGCCTCTGAGCCACACACACACACATACACACACAATGGGTATACAAAAGGGACGAACTACCCTCTGCAGGACACTGGGCTCCCTGGGCAGCCCAGTCACTGCAGGAGAGCTGCAGGCTGGCAGTGCAGGAGGAATTGGAACTGGAAACAAAACATGTCCAGGGCCAAGAATGCCTGTTGGTGGAAAAGAGCTAGCTAGGGACATCTCTCCCTAGCAAACTTTTTCACTCAGGTACTGGAAAACACCCTCCTGAGTTTTATCCACCAGGAGCCAACCAATGACCACACTTCACTCAAAAGAGAAAAAGGCGAACAATGAGGTGCTCCATGTGCCAAGTACGCGTAAAGCAGGGGTAAGACTTCTGAGGTTTGTTTTCACTGTGGTAGTGATATGGATGATTTAGTAGTTGAGAGACTGCCAGCAGGATTTTGCAATCTCATTTTAGAAATAACCCAACCAGACAGAAAGAAACAAATGACTTTTAGAAAGTAACCCAGATGGTCAATATTAGAGCCAAAGCCAGAGTCCAAGTAGAAAAATATCGATTCACCAAAACCCTCCCCCTGGAATGAGACCTTGACTTAAAAAACCCAGGCTAACCTTGTGATCCTGAAAGAGGTCCCCCAAGGCCGCCATGCCCACTGAATATGTTCCCTTGGCAACCTGAAGTCACTCCCTGCTTTGCTCTGATACCGTCTATAATTAATTTTTCTATCACTTCTGCTGAAGATTTTCTCTCCTGTGGGGACAGAAACTCCATTTGTACCCATACCCTGATCCGGGTAGGTTCATGTCTTCTTAACCATAGGGTTCTGACAAGGTCACGCAACTCGTGGTGAGCATTGCTCAATGTAACTCCAATAAGCAGAGACTCTACTAGAAAGAAAAGGCTTCCTGACATAGAGAGAGTGCACCCAGTTCATTCTCCCACGGCTTTGAACAAACCAGTAACTTCTGCAGAGACTGACTGCTCCATTCATAAAGACCAGACAAACAGGAGGAGGACAGCCACCCCAGCAGGAGGGAGAGCAGAGGCCAGAGTAAAGACTATCACCTCCTCCAGAGTGAGGCCCACAGCTCACCTTCTCCTCTGCATGCTCTAAGCTTGGCCCCTCCTCCTCTCCAGCACCACTTGGCAAGATCTTCCCAGCACTGCAAAGGAGCTGCTCCTCGAATCACTGACCTCAAAGGTCCTCTTTATTGGGCACCAATGCCCAACCCCGACAAAGGAGGATTGATGGGTTGTCTCCTACAGGGACCAACTGCACAGGGACGAGTTATGAGGCGCTTACACATGTATGGCTCTCTCTCACTCCCTCTTGCCCACCTCTTCTGGCTAAGTCCAGATCCCTAGCAAAAAGAAACATCCACTTCTGCAGCCTCATGCCTAAACCTTCCACTTCCAATTACAGAAAGGGGAGCTCTCCCTCTGTGCTCTGCAACCCCACAGCTGGTCCTTTCCACCCTGGGCAGACAGCCCTTGCCAAGGTGGTCAGGCAACCCCAGCTGGTTTCCCTATCAAGGAGCTCCTTGGGCCTTTTGCAGCCTCTTGAAATCTAAAGATAAGATTTCTTTAAAAAATCTAAAGAAAATTAGTAAAGCATTTAGCTGAAAGATGATCATTGTTATTTACAAAAGCCAAATGCCGTAAACAGCCTAAATATTCTATGACAGCAAAAAAGAAAGAGATGGACACACAGCGATGGCACAGAGCATGTGGCCGTAGGAAGTGTTTACGCCAGGAATGTCTGTTACAGAAACAGAGTGAGGCAGCTAGATCATGCAGACCTGGATAAGGTATCATAGCACAGCATTGACATTACCTTTGAAAAACATCTCATTTGTCCAGAGAGAAAGGAATATGCTCAAAAAAAAAAAACAAACGACCAGGAGGAGCCTTGGCCCCAAAGGTTCTGGTTTTGAGGTTGGCTCTGCAGGTTCACAATCCCACATAACCTTACGAAGTTATATGTTCCTGCTTACAACCTGTAATCTACATCTACAGCCTATACCCATGACGCACAACCTAGGACCTAGCCCTACCATTTATCCCTCCAGCCTACATTTATACTTGTGAACTGCATCTACAGCTTCTACACTGCGATCAACATTTCTAACTTACAACCCATCTCTGTAACCTACCAGCTGTATCCTGTACCCCAGGCTGTAGTCTATAACCTAAATCTCTAACCTACAACCTATAACGTAGTCCTACAACCTAAATGCGAACAATAGCATATAACTACCAACCACAACCCACACCCTGTATGTACAACTGATAGTCTACAACTTACCACTTCAACCCGCTGCCTAAACCAACAATGGTGAAACTTTGAGAGCTTTCAACACAACAAAGAGCCCACTGTGACACACCACAGGTTCGCTCTGACTGTCTTAAACCTACAATCTATAACATACACCTTCAACCTACAATTACAAAATATAGGCTTGCTACAGGTGTGGTGGGGGATCACCTCATTGCCAACCTCTCTGTGAAAACTTTATAAGTAACTCACACATGAAATTACTATGATTTCTTAAGATCTACATACTACACACACACACACACACACACACACACACACTCACACACAAATACATCAATTTACCAAGTGCATCTTGATTCCAGAAAAAAAGAAAAGAAAAGAAAAACCTAACACCCCAAAAACTTCCCACCGGGACTGAAAAGCCAAATGTCTGTGACGTTACTACTCCTGTCATCCATCCAATAATTCTTCAGGCCTTTCAATTGAGCCCAAGAAGTTTACCCTTCTCCTTTTGAAAGATAAGAGAACCTGGCTATAATTTAAAAGAAAAATGCACACTGGTAGGTGTGTTTTGTGTATTGGTTTGGTTTGGCAACTGCTGTCTGTCTAGAGAGCTCAGAACTGTCCCTTGGGTGAAGAACGGCACCTGGAACTGGAACAGGCCGTAGCCAGCATCCTTCTTCGTCAGAGCCCTAGAGAAGGGCTTTTCCCAGAGTGCTTGTGTTCTGCTGCTGCCTCTCTTCCTGGTGGCGCTGGAGCCTACTGAAAAGATTACCCAGAGTGTCCTTGTAAGACAATGAGTCCCTCCTTCCTGAAGCTGAACGCCACATCCACAGGCAAGAACATTCTCCTAAGAGAAAGAGGAAAAGGGGCTGAGGCCAAGGCTGGGGTGCGGTCCCCCATGGGCCCCTTGGCTCTGTCCACAGGTGGAGGCCGCCTCCAGGCTGAACAGAAATCGAAATTTCACCACTCACTGGAAAGTGAGGCCGAGGAGAATCACCACACCTCCCTGAGCTCCAGTCTCCTCGTGGGTGACAGTGATACCAGTACTGCTCCTCTGTACCTGCAGCAGCCTTATTACAAAATTAGCAGTAGATCTGGTAACATAACTCCTGCTTTAGAGGGAGAGGAAGTGGAAGCCCAGAAAGATAACTTGCTCAAGGTCCCAGAGACAGAGGATGGGGTTAGAAACACACAGAGGGACCCCACAGAGAGAGGCCCAAGTCTGCTTTACAGTGTCTCAACTTTAGAACCAACTGTCTCACGCACCATAACAGGCCCTCGCTATTTCCTCTGGTTTTCTCCCAACACAACCAGCTGCACCTCCCCTCAGCAGCGATTTGCCCTCTTGCACCCAGGGAAGAAGCAGGATTCATCCTGATGGCTGGGGAAAATGGGGTCAGAACCCAGAGCCCACTGTGGGGAGCGTGAGGTCCCAGACAGCCGAAACACCTGCCTGAGCAATGCACAGGTGCAGGTCTAGTGTCTGGCTCTAGGCAACCCCTTTCTAATTGACCTCCAATCCATGTTCATGCTGTTTTCCAGATATAGGCACACTCAGTGGGTCTGATCAACCATCCTGACGCCCCAAGGAAGTACATGAACCCTCAGAGTCAGAAAGGCCGAGGTCAGCTGACCCCAACTGAGCCTCTCTAGACCTATCTTTCCCTCAACTTTGCATCTCAGAGAGGGGAGATGTTTTGTTCTAATGTTGTGCCTTATCAGACACCAACTGAACAGACATCTCTTCTGCCCCATAAGACCACTCACTCCCTCAGCAGAACCACAGTGAGTCTGTGGTGCCATGTCACTCTCTCTCCCCCAGCTCCAGCCACTTTCCATGGGCAGGTGCCCAAACAAGGCCACAAAGGGCTCTCCCACTCCCGGAGACACATGTGTCTGCTTGGAAAGTGGCTTCCTCTTGAGATCTGCCCACGATTAAAGAAAAGGAATAATAAGTCCTGAACTCGCTCACTCTCTCTCTCTCTGCCCCTCCCTCCCTCCCTCCCTCCCTCCTTCCGTCCCTCCCTCCCCTGCCTTCAAGTTCAGGCATTTACTTTCCTTGAGGCACCAAACGTCTCTCTGTCTCAGTCACCCTCCTTTTCATGTCCATCTGCTTCAAACAGAAGAAATAACATTGAAAGGGAAACCAGCCTAGCGCTGAGAAACTGGGAACAATGTGCTATTGTGGCGTAAGAGCTCCTCAGGAGCTGCTAGTCTCTGGACAGTGTGCTCCTGTCACTCACATCATCACAACTTGCCACTTTCTGCAGGCTCCCCACATGGGGAGCTTCAGGAAGGACTTTGCACACAATACATACGCAGTCTCCAACCTACACACACCTATACACACACATGCACACACCCTCACACACACTTTGTGCACACAACCCCACTCAACATGCACACACAGAAACACACTCACTAGACACACACCATCATGCTGTACAACTTGCATATATGTACAACCCATACCTGGAACACACTACACACACAATCCCCAGTGTAACGTAGATATTACACAACGCACACAATGTCTACCCTATATATATATATATGCATATGCGCACTATAAGCACATGACCCTCAACCTGCATACACACACAATACTTCACACACACGACCCCCATTCTACATATATATATATATATATATATATATATATATATATATATATATATGCACAGTCCCCACCTTATACACATGCAGTCCACACATGCAGACATTCTATATGCATGCTCTACCCTAAACCTTCCACACTCACTAGTACACATCTACCTGCCTGAGTGATGCACAGGTCCAGGTCTAGTGTCTGGCTCTGGGCATCCCCTTTATAATTGGCCCCCAATTCATGTTCATGCTGTTCACCCTTAGCCACCAGCTCCCAGAAAAACCCAAGTTTCCCTGGCAGCTAAGATTCCTCACCAAGCTCTCGGGCCCTGACACAGCACATGCCCCCTTTGCCAGTCTCTTGCAACTTCGAGCCTTTCAGTACCCCTATCTGGAGTCCTGAGCCAGTCAGATCTGAGTTAGCTCCCAGCTCTACCATTTGCTGGTCACATAGTCTTAGCAACGTTACTAGCATCTCCAAAGCTCAGTTTAGGTGTCTTGGAGGATGCAGTTCTAAATTCCCGATTAATATCAAGCCACTCTCCAGCCACTTAGTTACACACTGAGTCCCAAGTCCATCTGCCTTTGGTCACCCCTACCAGGTACCTTGTGTGGAGCCTCAGCACCTCCCAACAACTCAACAGCTGAAAGGCTGGAGCTGGACCCCACGTGGGGCCTCCAGGACCCTGTTCTAGCTCCACAGAAGGAGCTCGCCTGGCCAGTCCCTGCCTGTGACAGTCTGGGGTTCAGACAGTCAGTAGGAGGGACACAGTCCACAAGGTGATCAGCACGCAGGTGGGGCAGAGGAGTGGCCCCATGCCACCCAGCAAAGGGTCTGTGACCATGATCCATGACTGCCACTCAGGAACCAAAACACTATGCTCTCAAAAGAAAGACTAGAAGACCCCCTCAAGGACAGAACTCTGCTCTTGCAGGTCCCTCATCCCCAAATGCCCACACCTTGCTCCTGGCCCTTGCTACTCCAAGAACCCCTCTGATGGGGAGCTGAGCCAGCAGGGGCCATGGGCAAATCCCCTGCCCCAGTTCCCTGCTGTGCGCTCAGCCCATGGACCCAAGCTTGAGGCTCACTCCCTCTCAGTTTGCCACCCACCAGTGCAAATATCATGGCATTGAGCAAAGCAGAGCCCCACTCACTGAAAGACTTGCCCTCCCCATTGCCAGGAGAGCAGCAGGATACAGCTGCAGCACCTGATGGTGCACCTAAAAAAAGCCAGCCGAGGGACCTGCAGACTCCCACCTGCCTCCCCACCACCGATCCCAGGGAGTGAGTGGCAAGGAGTTGCAGTGTTATTTTTTGTCTCCCACCCCAAGGAGATCAATATGTTGTGTAAAAACAACTCCCTTCAGCAAAGCTCCACTTCACACCTACTTCCATCTGGACCATCCCTCTCATGTTCCTTAATTCCCTAATAATTCCTCCCAAGAGCATCATGACCAGTGCTATGCTTTGTGTCTAATTGTCCCCCGCAAAGCCTCATGCAATCATGGGGCAGGGACTTCTAGAATTTGAGACTTGACTCATGACCCACTGGGATTATGGGTTTTAGGACTGATGTCATTATGGGTCTGAGTACAGCTGGGGTGATGGGTGTGACCTGAGGCAGATAGGCTGAGGCAGAGATAAAAGAGAGAAAGAAAGAGACTCTCTGTTGCTCTCTGCTCCCCTGGTTGGTTGGTTGGTTGGTTGGTTACCTCTGTCACCATTTTGTTGCTGTCCCGCCACCATGAACTGCTGCTCTCTGCCATGTGCCAGTCTAACTTTGCACCAGCCAAGTATGGACTGAAACCTCCAGTAACTGAGCTAAACAAACCTTTCCTTCCTTCATCTTGGGTATGGGGTTATTTGTCCCACAACAACAGAAGAGTAACTAAGACAACCAGCTTCACATTCCTGGTGACCAGCTGCCAGGTAGTGCTCAGCCTGGTGGGACAGAGTGGTCATATCCATGCCCAATCGACAGGAGCTTGGGGTTGATGGTCAGAGCCACAGGGACACATACCCAGAACTGGCTTCTAGGGGGACAAGACATATATGGGAAATTTCAAAGCAGAAGTTTAGCTGCCATCCCTAGGAAAACTCCTAGTTACAGAGCACCTACTACGTGCCAAGCATCTTGCAAAACGTACCTCACAGAATACTCAGTGTAACTTTGAACAACCAGTGAACTCACATGGAAAGAGATGTCGCAAGGCCAGGAGAAAAGCGGAGCAGGGCACGAGGCCACAGCAGCCCCTTCTTTGGAAAACATAGCACTGTTCAAAATAGAATCTCTTCTAGATAATTTTCATAATGTCCAGTTTCTTCAAAATACACTCATGTATAAAAATAATGCGTAGTGGGTCTTTAGGTAAAGTGACATTAATATGCATTACAGTGTTGGCAGCAGCAAGAGGAACACTAGTAACTGGAATTTTTATGCATTTTAATGACTGCCTGGCATTGTGCTAAAGGCTCCATATATTATTTTACTGTGTCACTTTCAATGTTCCTAGAAAAATTATGATTACATAGATATGCTAAAAGTTTAGACAGAATCACTGAGAGAATAGAATATGATCTGTAGCTCAGGAAGCAGCAAAGGAAGAAGAGGATTTGAAACTATCGATTCAACATAAGACAAGAAATTCAAAATGATAAGAAAAAACTCAGATAAGCTATTGAGTATAATAAATATAAATGTATTAAATTTGCCTACTTCCAGGCAGAGATTACTAGACTGGGTTTTATAAAATTGTACAATCTTGCATACGTTACTATATGACTGCAAGATACATATCACTGGCCATGGTGGAACATACCTATAATCTTAGCACTCAGGAGGCCAAAATAGAAGGATTGCTGTGAGTTCAAGGCCAGCCTGGACTACAAAGACACTTTCTCAAAAAAATAAAACAGGCCGGCCAGATAGCTCAGAGGATTAAAGCACCTGCTTAGGCACATGCAAGGGGTCCTAGGTTTGATCCCCAGCCTGCTGTCCTGGTCCCACCCCTGAGGTGTGCTGAGAGGGCAATTGAGACTGGGTGTGATGGTGCACGCCTAGAATCCCAGCACTTAGGAAGCTGAAAACAGGGGACTCAATGCAAGTCTGACCTGTGTAGTGAGACCCTGTAGACCCACCCTGCTCTAAAATACAAAAAAAAAAAAAAAAAAAAAAAAAAAAAAAAAAAAAAAAAAAAAAAAAAAAAAAAAAAAAAAAAAAAAAAAAAAAAAAAAAAAAAAAAAAAAAAAAAAAAAAAAAAAAAAAAAAAAAAAAAAAAAAAAAAAAAAGGCACATATCTAAAACAATATTTTAGCGAAAGGTTGACAATAAAGATTCAGAAGAGAATATTCTAGGCAAATACTCCGAAAGAAAATTGATGTAGCATATAATTAATATCACTTAGAAGTAACTTTGGTTCTCAAAACAATTCAATATAGATTTGTAATCTCTATTTTGTGTAACAGAGTAACATAGGAAACTAAAGAAGAGAGAAATCCAATTACTTGCTCAAAATCACACATTTAGCAAGGACAGAAAAAGGATCCAAACTCAGATTTCTGTTACAACAAAGCCCATGCTTTACAAGCACAGCATGGTATTGTTCTAACTTATGCTAGCTTAGGAAATATTTAGAGAATGAAAAGTACATGCTCCCTAATCAAGGCTGAGGGGTGGGAGTGGGGGATTAAGGGAAATGGAGACTGAGTCATGTGTGAATCACTAAAGAAGTAGGTAAGGATGAACTGCTGGCTGTCAATCTGGCAGCAGACCAGATGAAGGCCCTGGGGGAGCCCAAGAAAAGGTCAGTGGCTAGGACTGGGTTGGTCCCACTTCCTACCACAGGGACTTCACGGAGGAGTTTAACTTGACTCATGGTTTCAGGTGACTCAGTACATGGGCAGCTCTCTCCAAGGCAAGAATATCATGCAGGGGCCTGTGAGATCACTCAGCAGTCTAAAGCACCAGCTTAGCCAAGTGTGCAGGGACCAAGGTTCAATCCCTGGTACCACATGATGCGCCAGCCCTGCACACAGGGTGGCCTGAGCTGGGCAATATCGTGGAGGAAAGGCATGGTAGAACAAAGCTCAAGAGGAAGGTTCCAGTGGGAGACATCCCCATCTCCAAAGTGTCCCTAGTGAATCCCCGGAGTGGGCCCCACCTCCTAACAGCAACTTCTGCAAATGGACTAATGCACTGGTGGGTGTGGCCCTGCCATGACCCAATCACCAAGAGCCTCTCAATTCAATAAGACTGATAATCAGTTTTTCCCGGCACAGAAGCCCCACCTCGGAGCCCACTTACCCCACAGTTTGGGAGGCGAAGCCCAGTGTGCAAACCTTCCAAAGTAATTCTAATGTGCTCTGATCCTGTGATTCTGTGTCCAAAATAATGTGTCCACATACAAACCTGAGGGAAACTTTGCCTTTTCTTTTTTTAAAGGCATACTTTTAGAGCCCTGCCGAAAACAGAATTTAGACGATTCTCCAACTTGATCCCTTGCTATGTTCTGAACGTTCTCTTAAAATTCATATTTGGAAATCTCAACCTGCGTGGGGTTGCCCTGTCCCTTGCACCCCATGGGGACAGAGTTGGAAAGTGTCACCTGGGAGTCAGGAAGCCAGCTCCTGCCAGACACTACCAGTGCCTTGATCCTAGTCCTGCTGGCCTCTAGAACTGTGAGAAATTAATTTCTGCTGCTTGGTAAGCTGCCATACCTAGGGTACCTTTATGACAGCAGTACAAATCCAAGATACCTCCTACCATCAATTCAAAAGAGAAATAATTAAAATATCAGGAAGCATGTGACCTCATCTCAGTGACAGAAGGCACCCTGGGGCTCTGACAAGATTCCTGCGCTAACACCCACTCCTGCTTCTTAAAGACAGCACAGTGAGTCACAGAATCAGGAGAGGACCTTAAAGGAAATTTAAGATGATTGCAGATTTGGCTGACTGTTAAAACTGCCTTGAGAACTTGGTCAAAGTACAGATCTTGGTGCCCCTCCCCTAGAAAAAACGCAACTCGTATATTTAGGTTACACCTGAAAAAACTAGTAATTTCTAAAAAATACACACAGAGAAATTGAAGAAGCACGGCATTATGAAACCAGGTCACATAACTCCCTGTCTCAATACATAATTACATAAAAAAATTTGAAAACAAAAACAAAGGGAGAGGGTCAGGGAAATAGCTCCATGGCACAAGTGCCTGCCTGGCAAATGCAAGGTTGTGAGTTTGAACCACAGTCCTGGAGAAAAAAAAGGAAGAAAGAAAGGCAATAGCAGTCAGGTGGAGAACCCACACATATACCCAGCACCTAATATTTTTTTTGGATACAGGGTCTCACTACACAGTTTGGAATCACAGTGATCCTCCTATCTCAGCCTCTCCAGTGCTGGGCTTACAGGTGTGCACCACAATGCCTTGTTTCAGTGGTCAGCAGAGCACACCAGGCATTCCTGGAGCCAGTAGGGCATGTGGTACTGAGGATCAAACTCAGGACTTTGAGCTTTCCAGGCAGGGGCTTAGACTGCAGAGCTATCTCCCTAGCCCCTCTAGCACCTAACTTTGAGACAAGGGCAGAGGTTAGGATTTAGCCTCATCCCTGAGGTGTCTTCCCCTGCTCAGAGGCAGTATACCTAAGAACAAATTCCTAAAACTTTCAACTAATTTTTACACACTTGGAGAGAAATACACTGATCCATTTTTCTTTCCCCTGCTTTCTAGCTCTAAAGGGAGAGAGTTCAGGGGACAAATTCACAACAGCTAGGAAGAGAGCTTAAAAAGCAGGATGAACAATGAGGGGGTCTCCTTCTCTCAGATAAACCCTAAGCTCCAGGGCTCACTGCTTAATTAAGGAGACCATGGAAATGTCAAGGGCGGCCACTCTCGGTGACTGATACACCTTCTTTAGTGGAGCAAGGCATTGAACAAATTCTCTGGAGTGGAGTGAAGTCTCCCCACAGCACAAGGAACTCTGAGTTTTCCCTTCCTTACCCCGGGGCTCCCCTGTAATGCCCTCAGCCTCAGAAATCATCTCAGACTACAGCTGAGACCCCAAAGCCAAGGTGAGTCACAGCAGGGACTGTGACATGTTTGTGCGTGCTACCTGAACAATTAGAACTAGACAGACCCACTCAAAATAAGGCACAATAAACAACACCTTGCATTTATGAACACATATTAAGCGCAAAAAAAATAAAAATAAGTATAGAAACTACACATGATGAAAACAGAACCAAAGAAACAGGAAATTCTGCCCAAGTGCTTAATGCTTTAGATGAAATAAATAAGAACATATATTCAATATGACAAGGAAAGCCTGCAGGTCAAAGGAAAGAAACTAAAGACAAAAATAACACCATTTAAGGTTGCTGAATAAGTTAGAAACACAAAGAATACAATTAGAAAGTTAATTCCTGTATAGAGAAAACTACTCTGGGACTAGGTACTATCAACCTTGATGTTATAAAAATAATGATATTTCTAAAATAAGCCAGGAGGTGGGAGGCAGAAGGGAGCAGGTGAGTGTTAATTGGTTCATCACTTTCAGCACGGACTCCACGGTCTAAAATTGAAATTGGTTATTAACAGAAAGTAATGACTTCAGCTTCTTAATATTCTTCATAACCTCCGTGAAATTTTTAGAAAAGATCTCTTTCAGGGAAGAAATATTTACCCAGATCTCAAAATTTTCTTCAGATGTACTTATTTCCTCCTAGACAATTCAGCAAAGTTAGTTAACATTCTAGTAAAATCTGGGTCTAGAGTGGGATCGCACTGTTTTGGGATTACTCCAGCAGCATGCAATCTAGCTAGCACCCTTCCCATTTGGCGGCAGGGGCCACGGAAATTATTTCTCCTGAAGTTCAAGACGGTTGTGTCTAGGTGGCAAAGCATGAAGTTGTTCTTTAAATTCTTCCTCTGAACTTTACACTTGCCTTAATTACTTGTAGTGAGTAGTTTCCAATGTTACAGTTTGTGTCTACTTGTCCCCCACAAAGTCTTGTGCAACCATGAGGCGGGGACTTCTAGAGTTTGAGCTTAACTCATGATCCACTGGGATTAAGCTTGATGAGATTATAGGTCTGAGTACTGCTAGGGTTATGGGTGTGGCCTGAGGTAGATAGCCTGGGGCAGAGAGCCTGAATGTAATACATGAAAGACAGAGAAACAGACTATGTTGCCGTTATTGTCTCTGTTGCCTCTGTTGATGCTCTGCCACCATGAACTGCTGCCCTCTGCCATGTGCCAGTCTGCCTCGGAGCCAGCCGAGTATGGACTGAAACCTCCAGTAACTGTGAGCTAAATAAACCTTTTGTTCCTTCATCTTGGGTGTCAGGTATTTGTCCCAGCAGTGAGAGAAGAGCAACTGAGACATTTCCAAGCAGAGTTATTAAAATGTTTGAAAAGCAAAGTGTCCCATGTGGCTGAGACAGTCAGAGCTAAGTCTGAGAATCACTGAATCTCACCCAAAAATCTAACTTCTGAATCTTGCCAAGGAATCTCTTCCTAACCCGGAGCAGAAGGCATCACCAGGCTATTATAGCCAAGGTGTCCAGGGATGCCAAAATGGCCACCACCTCCTCATCCCCATGGCCCTGCAGGGCAAGGGCAATTTTACAGGACCAGGAGCTGTCTTGTTACGCTGCCCTATCTCTTAGTAATGATACCTGCCTCTTAATCAGTTGCTCTAACTGTGGACCAAGAGAATTCTCTGGTGTTCTCTTTCTAGCCCTTTCCGTTTCTTTATGGTCATATATATCTTCCCGTGTGGGAGCTGGAAGCCTAGAGAAGTAGGTTCCCTAGCCAGTATGAGGCAGATTTGGGCTCCTCATCACATTCTGGGTGAAGCCAAAGCATATGGTTTCAGTCAAAATGCATTGCTATAAAATGATACATCAAGGGCCAGCCAGATAACTCAGCGACCTAAACTAGCTCCTGCTTAGGCAGGCGCAGAGACCGGGGTTCAATCCCTGATGTGTCGCGCTAGCCCTGCCCCTAGGGGTGCACTGAGATGGCAACTGAGATTGGGCCTGGGGCCAAGAGCTTGTAATCGCAGCACTTGGGAGGCTGAAAATAGGTGGATCACTACGAGTCTGATATGTAGTGAAACACTGTAGACCCTGTACTAAATACATAAAAAAAAAAAAAAAAAAAAGGAAATGATACATCACGCTGAACCCAAAGCCACCTTTTCTATAACTCCTGGCAAACAACACCCTCTCTGTTCTCCAGGGAGACAACAAACAACTCTAATCCGTTCCCCTCTGCTATCATCTTCCAATGCCAGAAGGTATAATCTGCGTGAGCCCCCCATGCCCAGTCTTCCCCCCCTAGCAATCTCACAGCAGGTGCACAAGGGACCTGAAAGAGACCACATGCTCACCTGACTCACAATGAAGCCACTGCGTGACTCACTCCATTGGAACCACAAAGCTTCCAGTACAGGTCTGCCCCATGCTAGCCTTTAAGTTCTGCTTTGAAGGAGTCCTGAATGGTTAGGTTCCTTGGGAAGGCCTCCTAAGAGAGTTTCAGGCCACAGCCCAGTCCCAACTCTCCAGGTTAAAGGCTGGGTGCAGCGGTGTGAATAACGTACTTTCTACCTAGCGCAGAAGTATATTACACGCAATTCTTCAATTTCTCTCCCTAGTGATTTTTTTTTTTTTTCAGTCATATTTAAATGAGTTTCTACTCCCCAATGCATGCTGACTGACACTGAGGGGCAGGAAAGTCGGATAAAAATGGTAAGGAGATTTTCCACCAGTGGGGGTCCTCCCCATACTTATGCGGGCATGGCTGCAGGGTTGGGGCTCAGGGGCTCTCTGGTTTATAATCTCCCAGCAGTATGACTTCACATACAAATGCCTCCACCTGGCCAGCCAGCTGAGAACACTGCCTCACATGTCCCATGCCAAGAGCCACAGGCAGCCGGGCATGGGCCCCAGGGCCTTGCCTGGAGCACATTCTCCCAGGACCTGGGGCTTCCCAGCAGGGGCTCATTCCCCCATTCCAGAGAAATATTCCACTGTCTCAGTTCTGCAGAGGGCTACAGCCGCCACCGGAGTGCACACCTGTGTTGGCCACCAGAGCCATGGACCAGGGCCTGGAAAACACAGCCTCACGCCTTGGCCGGGAACAGAGACCAATATAGCTCAGCTGGACTGAGTCAGGTCACTGACCTTGCCACCCTGTCCCTAAATCCCCCCTGCAGTGTCTTTGATGTCACCTCCTTGATGTCCTGTAATTCCAGTCCCCCACCCAAGGCCCCATGGCACCTGTAAGGCTCCCCAATCCCTCCCCACAGGTGGTAGTGCCCCAGGCCCTCTGTCCCATGAAGGGGAGAGGAAACACCCAACACTACAGCCCAGAAGGAACCTCCACAGGGAATCAGTCAAAAGATAGACGCTAAAATTACATTTTCTCACTCCCCTCTCATTGGGAGGAAAGTCTGTGTGGGGCTGGCTGCGATCACACACTGTCTGCATAAGTGAGAGAGAGAGAGAGAGAGAGAGAGAGAGAGAGCGCTATCTCAATCACCTCAGCATCCTCCGCATCCTCCGCACCCTCTCCCTTCCTCTCCTGTTCCTTCTTGTCCTGTTCCCTCTCTGTGCCTTCAAGGCCTCCCTCCTCCACTGAATTCCCCACTCCCTGGCCCCTAGCCTCCCTGAGAACCCACTACCCGGAGGTCTCTGGTCCAGGTAGGGCAGGGGACATCAGTATCAGCCATACAGACACAAGAATGAAAAGAAGGGGCCCTACTAGGTGCACCTTGGCTGAGAAAAATCCCCCAAAAGCCCAAGGGAGGGGTGGAGGCAAGACAAGCCCTTCCAAGCAGACAGCCTGGGACGCTGGATATCCAGCCTCCTAGGCCACCACTTCCCAAGATCCTGGCAAAACAGTTCACACAAATTCATTCCCTACAACCCTCAGACATAGCGCCTTCCCTAGGTATGGCCCAGCCAGCACACGGAGAACAGAGAGTCTGCTATGCGAGGAGAAGGTGAAGGTGACCGGCAGCTACTGCAGCTCACAGAGTAGCAACTTGTCCTTTTTGGCCTCTTTAGCATTTTAAATCATCGCCGGATGGTTCCCTGTCAGAAAGGCATGGGGACAAGCTCAGAGATGGCGAAGCATACCTGAGAATAGAAGCCAGAGTTTCCTCCTCCCATGTAGACACCAGTGAGTGCCAAGTGCTGGGCCCCATGCTCCAGTACCAACCCATGCTCAGTACCCAGACCCAGTGAGGACCTGACTAGGCCTCTTCCATCCAGTGACACCAAGGCCCACAGAGGTCCCAGAACTTGTCTGAGGGCCATTACAAGGAATGCCCCCTGGCCAAGGCATAAATCTAGTCCTAGACCCAGAAACTATGACCTCCCACCCACAACAAACACTCATTTTGAAGAATCCCCAGGAACACAGCCCAGCCCAGATAATCCACCAGAGCAGAGGAACAGCACTCTGTCCAGATGAAAGATGTTGATAGCAAGAATGTTGAGCCAGGAGTATTTCCATTTCTATCAAATCTCCTTATGCAGACATGAATGGGGGGATCGCACCACATTCCCCTCTTAGAAGCTTGGGCCTCCTGGATTCCAGACATTCACCCTAACTACTAAAGGGTGCCACTGTTTCTCCACAGACCTCCAGCCCTTACCATGAATTATTAAGGAGTCATGCGGATTTGGATGAATGAACACAATTGGTCCATTATATTTTATCCCACCCTCTAAAACTTAAATATTATGCCTCAGGTCAGACAGCCACTGCCTTCATTTTTCTTGGCTTCAGGGAAGAAGGGAGGAGACACTAAACCAAGAAGCCAAGTGGCCAAGCATTTGCAAGAGCCGGCCTCACCCAGGGCAAGGCCTACTCTTTAGGCCCACTTGAGTTTGGCCTTCCCAGAAGAACTGGATGTGGGGCAAAAGCTAGCCTTTTCATTAACAGTAAGCCTTCTGTATAGAAGGCATATGTTTCCAGAATCTTCCAGACTTTCTCCTCAGAGGGGTTTTGAAGGAGGTGCCATGGTCAGTGGTCAACAGGAGTCTCCTTTTATTTGGCTTACTTGACTGAAGCCGTCACAAGCAGGACCAGCAAGGGCAAGAAAAACGGGCTGATCCCAAACAAAGACAAACATTTTCAACAGGGGTCACCAAAGCAATAGCTTGAGAGGCACACCTGGCCCACTGTCTGTACAAATAAAGTTTTATTAGAACACAGCCATGCTCATCTGCTCTATCTAAAACCAGTTTCACACTACAAAGACATGGTTAAATCGCTGCAGCAAATTTGCTGGGCCTCAAATATTTATTTTCTGGCCATGCACAGAAAAAGATTTTTTGACCCTCAATTTAGTGAAACTTTCTCAAGTGGTGAGAACTACTTCTTAAGCCTTTGTAAAAGAAAGTAATGCCTCTAAAATATATTTGGTTCAGTTCTGTAAGGAGAGAATAAGATGGGAAAAGACAGTAGTCCTTGAGGTCCCTTCCAGTCGCACAGAAGGGTAAAAGGGCCTGGGAGCCTAGTACCCAGGGCCTCAGGTGACAGAAGGACAACCTGTAGCTCACCTGGGAGAGCCAGCCTCGTAAGCCGGGTACTAACACACAGCCTCACTGCATCAGACTGCCCATGGCTCTGCTCCCCCCAGAGCAGAAAGGAGCCTCCCCAGACTTATGGGCTGGCAAGGCCACATGCAAAAAGTGACACTTATCTACCAGCTTTAGAACCTCTGGTCCTTGTGTGGACACACTAAGTGCACACAGGGTGTGTGGGGACCCGAGAGACTGATATACAGTAGCCCCGTGTGCAGGTTCTGCTCCACCCAAACTGAGGCAGGGACCCAGGTCTCAACCCCTTTCCGCCGCTGACTCCTACACCACCTTCAGAGAGTGGCTTCATGTCTGTGTGCCTCAGTTGTTTCTGCCACCAAAGGGACTCACAGAACCTTGGGCACCTAAACGCAGCTCAGTATGTCAGAAGTGAC
This sequence comes from Myocastor coypus, assembly GCA_004027025.1. Lineage (NCBI taxonomy): Eukaryota > Metazoa > Chordata > Mammalia > Rodentia > Myocastoridae > Myocastor > Myocastor coypus. The sequence continues at coordinate 17,512 of PVJA010023079.1, forward strand.
TACTGAGCATCTCCTAGGGGGCGGCAGTCTTCCAGGAACTTGGGACAGAGCGACAGGCAAGAAAGGCCAGTGCTCTGCTCCCTGGAGCTCACACTTCAGTGCTGAGAGGGAGCATGGTGAGGAAGGCGTGCGCGAGTCTCTGACTGGGGTCATTAGAGAGGGAGGCTGTCCTCCCACTCAGAGGCATTAATGGCTTACACACACACCCAGCAGTCCTTCTGGGAAGCAATCGCTAGTGATGGTCCTAGACTCAGAACTGTTTTAAACACCCTAGAAGTGTGAGCCCGGCCCTCACAAGCAGGCCTGGCACTGAGGCAGGTGTTCTAAGTATGCACTCAGTAGACCGGGGAACTGAGCACAGCACCAGAGCCATTTTCCCAGGATGGTACAACTAGGATAAATCAGGGACAGCAACACAGGCTAGTGCTACGTCACGCGTACCTGCCACGAGGCTATCCTGCCCCTGCAGAGAAGGCAATGTCAGTGTCCTTGGTGTCGTCCAAGGTGGCGGGGGTTACAGAACCCTTTCCTAGTTGTCCTGAGGACCTGAGGAGGAAAGTTCCCACTTTCCTGAGGAGCGGTAGTCATGCATCTCTTTCTCTGGGCCAAAGTCTCCCACCTAAGAGTTGGCAGGACAGCAGGTGTCTAGTCGTACAGGAAGAGAAACTGGGCTCACCCCATGAAGAAGAAAAAGCAAGGGTGCCAGCAGGGTGGGCAAAGAAGGACAAACCGTACCCAATAGGCGAGCATCTGCCTCCGGTACCCTCTCCCACATGAATGGCCCCCAAAGGCCCAATTTTTAAAACCTTGACCCAGACAGAGGCAGTATTGGGAGGTGCTGTGGTCCTTAAAAGGTGGCGCCTAGCAGGAAGTCTTTCAGTACTGATGGTGTGACCTTGAATGGGTGCCTGGGACCCTGCCCTGCTTCTCTGGCTTTGACATGTGCTCACAGGGCTGGCCAGCCTTCCGTCTGACCCTCCAAAACCAAGAGGGAAAAGAAACCTTTCTTTACTTCCTAAGTATCCTATGGTCGGCATCTCAGCTAGTGACCAAAGGAGAGGAATGCACCCTGCGCTTGCCTTTCCCTCTCCTCTGCTTCTCCGTGCCAGCCCATTCACATACTCCATCCAGCTTTCCCACGTAACAGAAGTCATCAGAGAAGGTGGAAAAGCTGTGCTCCGGGCCTGGGCCAGCACCTTACAGTGAGGATCTCGGGGCTAGGACTGAAAAGTAAAACACTCCCTTAGAGGAAGATAAAATGAGAGCTGGGGTATGTAGCACCCCTTTTGCCCCATGGCCAGGGGTGGGGAGGCAAGTGGGGGCCTACTCAGGGTGCTCACAACTTCTCTTCTAGAAGAGGAGGATGCTAAGAGGACAGAGAGCACACCTGGTATGCAGGGTTACAACTCAGGTCTGCACAGAGTGCCCACCCCCAGCCATCACGCCTGGCACTCCTAGGCACGCCTGTCCTCTCGCCACTCAGGCCAGGGTAAAGAAAGGAGAAAGCAAAAGGAGAGGACAGAGCTGCCTCCTGGTACCTGGGATGGCAGGAAGGAGGGCCGCAGAAAGTACGTGTGAACTCGTTCCCAGGCCCAGCAGGCCCGCCCACCCCAGAGGCTCCTTTTATCCAGCGTTGGCCCTGCAGACCTTTCCAAGTCTGTTCCAGGAAGGGCCGGGGAACTATCTTCCTTCTGCAGCTGGAAGCAGAGAGCAGACTCAGGGGCCCTGGAGCTCCTCCTGGGATTTCGGTTTCTCCCGCCTCGCCCCTTCTTTGTCTCATGGATTAGCACACGGTCCTGCTCTCTACATGGCTGATAATGTGCCTGGCGAGCCCTGAAGTCTCATGCAGATCCCAGGATGCAAGAACAAGCAGAGACCTTGGAGGACGGTCCCAGAGAGCACCTCCAACTGGGAGTGCCCCCTGCTCCAGGGACCTGTCCTGGCTGTGTCTAGGAGCTGTGCTACGTGTTCTTTCTGGAGCACACTTCCAGCAACGGAGCATCTAGAAGGGAAGGGGCTGACACCACCACCAAGCCTGTGAGGGAAGATGCGTGGAGCAGCTTAAAAATAAGACCTTGGCTGAGGCACGCAGCAAAGGCGGTCCACGCAGACTTCACCTTTCCCACTTTGCCCCCAACCTAAGCAGTACCACAGGCCCTGACCCTGAGTGTTGCCTCCCGGCTGTAAGCCTCCAACTAAGATGCCGGCATTGGGGATGGACGCAGGCGCTTGAGACACACAGGAGTGTAATGGGGCATAAAATGGACTTAAAGGTGTGCGGCAAACACTAATTCCATATGAAGCCAAACACATATATCATGCAGTGACCGGAAAACCTGCACAAGTTTATTAATTAAACGTCGTGTGGAGAGCAGGTAGCTGGGCTGAAGCGGCTTTATCTTGAGAGGAGGAACGGAGTCAGGGCTCGTTCACCTTTCCTGTTCTCTCCCCTGAATGAAGTGTATGTTTCCAAATTCAAATTCGCCTGTGTTAGAGGCAGAGGCACAGGTCTCCCTGAGCCACAGTGAGAAAATACTTCCCAGACAAAAATGTTTTATCTAACAAAAATTTTTTTTCCATATTTTAGGGAAGGGTCTCACTACTAGATCAGGTGAGTGTTCAGGGTCTTACTGCTAGATCAGACTCATAGTGATCCGCCTGTTTACAGCCTTGCAAGAGCTGGGATTACAGACATGCTCCACCATACCTAGTCTCAGGGTGGGGCCAGCACACTAGGCCCAGGGATCAAACCCCTGGCCCCTGTGCCTGCTTGCAGGCACTTTAAGCCACCAAACTATTTGGCTGAACCCAGTAAGGAATTCTTAAAAGCTCCAGACTTCTAATGGTTTCATTTTTTCAGATGGGAAAACTGGAACCCACAAAAGAACAGAAGTAGACTGAATGCCAAGCTCCTGTGCCCCACGAGGGGTGCTTTTCACAGGTGTATGGCCACCTCCAACCTGAGGCTATTCCTCCAGGAGGTCAGGATTCCCTCCCAACTTGACTGTTCAGCCCAGCGCCAGCACCGCACACACTGCCTGAACAGATGCAGCCTCAAAAAAAATATTTCTGCCGCACAGCGATGCTTGGAGATTCCACCTAGGCATCTGCTGATGCTGCAATCTTGGCCTATGGGGAAGAAGCTCCTTCCTGTCTCAGTGCGGTGTATGTGGGGCTCTTAAGCAGTGTACAATCCTGCTATCCAGCCCCACTGTGACAGTGGCCGCCACTCAGAGGGCAGAGGCACACCCAGAAATCACCCTGTCCTTCTGGCACAGCTCTAGTTAAATGAGTTTCTGCAAGAGACACCATGACTCTATGCTTATCAAGGCCTACACAGCCCAGCCACGGAAAGGCTGAAGAAGGAAGGAGGAGCTTAAGTGTCAGACAGAGGCTTGAACCTCACTCCCCAGACAAATGTACAATCTCCAGGCATTCCTGAGCCTGGAGGAGTCAGGAAGGAGCAGACGCGCAAGATTGGGAGGCTGGATGGTGGGCCCAGAGCTGGAGACAAGCTCTGCAGAGGGAGGGCTGCGCCAGTATCATGTGGGCAGCTCAGTCTGCACCACCTCATCCTCTGCTTCTGGAAAAGGTGGCACTGTGCCGTGGCTAAACTCGAGGCTCAGCAGAGCACCTACGCTTCCTGGGTTGGGACCCTAGGTTCTCCGCGGCACTGCGCTGTGGCTAAACCCGAGGCTCAGCAGAGCACCTACACTTCCTGGGTTGGGACCCTAAGTCCTCTGCGGCACTGTGCCATGGCTAAACCCGAGGCTCAGCAGAGCACCTATGCTTCCTGGGTTGGGACTCTAAGTCCTCTGCTTCCCAGATGAGAGGTCAGAATGGCCTATCCTGAGTCTGCTTCCTCGTGTGAACACAGGAAAAGCACTTCGCACATGGGTTTCCCAGGAGGGTTAATACAAGGTAAGCACTTAGCACCGTCCAGATCTCAGCTGCCATGAATATTCCAGGGGCTTACACGTGCACCAAAGAGGGGACAACCACCTGTGTAACTGCCCTGCCTGGGACCAGGGTGAGCACTGGCCCAAGAAGTGAGCCAGCACCGACTGACTGGGCTGTTGACAGGCAACCCTGCATGTGTGCGCCACCTGCCCCTTCTGACACATGACTTCAATTACTGGAACTTAGCACTCGGAAGAGTACAGCCTTATTCTGCCTGCCTTTGCCACGGACTTTATGACTATCCCAGATCATGCATACCCCAGACCTGGGGATCTTTATGACCCAGCTTCCTGGTGTGGCCCATGGCCTCACTGAGAATGCAGAAGCATAGAAAGCTGTCTCTGCATTGTTACTTCCCTAGGGGCCCAGTCATTAACATTTCAGCATGAAATGGCAAGGCCAATTTCCTCAGTGTCATTTTTTTATTGGGCAAAATGGGAAATCTAAATGCTTTTGTAAAAAAGTTTGGCCCCTTTGGGATACCATAAAACTATTTTTGGTTTGCAATCTTCAAAGGCAGCCTGTGAATATTTTAAAGGTCCCTGAGTTGCCCGCATGAATCAGTGGCTCTTCAGCCTGGGCCTCCTCTCCCACTGCAGTCCTGAAAGGAACACTTGGGAGACAAGATGTGACCGCAGTGCACACACAGCAAGGTGAATGTTCCCCTCCACTGGGCCAGAGTGAGTGCTGGCCCACGAAGCGAGCCAGCCTCCCACAGGGCAGTTACCAGGCAACCCTACACCTGTGCGCCACCTGCTCATCTATAATGCACGCTAAGCTGGGCCAGCTCCTCCCGGGCCAGCGCGACAGGGAAGGTGCTGAGCTGCCCCACAGGGCGCCCACCTGGCCCATCTGCATCCGCGTCAGGGGCATCCTCAGGTAACGCCCCACCCAGCGGCTGCTTGCACTGCTGACTCCTACCCAGGGTCAAAGGCGAGAGCAGGCTATTCCTACCATCCAAAGTCATGGCTAGGAGCTCACCTGAAAGCAGTCAGAAGCAAAGAAGACCCCTCCTGAATGTCCTGCCCTGTGGCTCCTCCTCCCACTACCTATAGCACTAGCAGAGTCCAGCAGTGGTTCTCAAGCCTGGAGAAGCATTAGAACCCTGCTAGATTTGCCTGAAATATGGACCTCACCTTCCATCCTGCACAGTCCACGTGAGCAGGTCTGAGGAAAATGGATTTTCTTGGTCCAATGTGTTATTGGGAACCAGCAACCAAAGTCACTGTCAACAGATACCCGAAGGAGGCAGCCCCATGGTCCTCCGCCACAGGGCCACACAAACTCTTCAGAACAGGCCCTACAAATCCTTGGGGCCAGGCCAAGGCCAGATTTTCCATAGCTGGTGTAGGCCTGCTCTTTCCACTCTCTGAAAACCCAGGTGACACAATAGGACACAGCAGAGAAACCATCCAAGACTCCCTGAAGATGGACCCAGAAGACAAAACAGTCCCAGTACTTCCTCTCACCAAGTGAGTGAGGTGGCACAGAAAACATACTTGTAATTTGGAAATAAAGAAGAGCCCTGGTGCTGGCTGCAGAGGCCACAAGCTGGCCACCGCCCTGTTCCAGGAAGAGGCACTCCTCAAAGCCGGCTCTCCACCTGAGCTGGCTGCTGCATGGATGCATCACAGAGCTGTCCACAACGGTATAGGCTGAGGGAGCAGGCAGGGTTAAAGGTTTAGCAGAGGTGAAAAGTACCAGGTAAGTGAGGAAGGTAATCACAGAGTGGGGAACCTTGGGTGGCCAGGGACATCTTCTGAACTTCCACCATCACGCAAAAAGGAGCTCATGAAAGAAACACTTTCTGGTGAGAATCCAGTATGTGCTACTCTTCCCTGGCCACGTCTTCACTACCACACACACAGACACACACAGGCACACATCGTAAGACAGTGTGGCAGATGGAGAAGCCCCAGTTCAGCACAGATTTAAGGACGAGAAGGACATTCAGGCTAGAGAAGTGATCTGAATAGCTGAGGAAGCAGCAATACAGTGGCTTGTGACTGACGGGCTAATCCAGGAAAAAGCATGAACAGGGCCCTTCCTCTAGGTCAGGGCCACCACACGGCAAAATCATAAGACTCTGTGGGGTTCCTTGGGATTTGATTTAAATCCAAATAAAACTGAAAGGATCCAGACTCAGACTCATTTCTGGACATTCTAAGAGGTTAAGAATCCAAAAATGAAGGCCTTAGAGAGGAAGGTGGGAAAAGAAAGCCAGAAATGTAGATCTTGGAGAAATAACGCAAAAATGAGAATCAAGAAAGAGCCAACCCTTCCCACTTATGGGAAAAAGAAAAATTACTGACTAAAATGACACCTCAGTGCCACCTATTTTTTTAAGCTTGTCTTTCAGAACTGAACTTTAAAAACAGGCGTGCAATTATTTTACCAGTTCAATTTCATAAAAATAAATAATCCAAGAATTTCTTGAAGCTTTAGTCAGGATCCTGTGCTAGGCATTTTGAAGACTTCCAACACCCATAACCTCAAAATATCATTTTCCATTCGGTGCAGGGTATGTGGCAAAATACTTCAGAGGATAAAGTAAACAGACGAAATGAGAACTGTGCAGAGACCACTGTAGCTGCCAGGCCCCTCACTCATACAGAGGCCTCACAAAGTTAGTGGCTGCTTGTGCTTGGGGACCCCTGGCTGGCTCTGCCCTGGCATCATCAGGTTCGTGAGCTGTTATGCCCTTGACCATCACGAGCTGAAAATTAACTTAGACAAACAGCGAAGCTACCCCTAAAAGAGCAATAGCAACATGCATGCTTCCAAAGGTATCCTAACTTCCTCTCGAGAGGACTGGCAAGAAACTACAAAAGTCACAGATGTGGCCAGAGAGCTCGGGCTTGGGCTTGGGCCTCAGATCACAATCTAAGCCCCTGAGGCTACTCGCCATCAGGGGATGTTGAATAGGTCTCCTACCTCTCTGTCTCTTTCTTTTGTTAAAAAGGAATTATAAACCAGGTGTGGTGGCACATGTCTACAACCCCATTTACTCAGGAGACTGAGGTAGGAAGATCCCAAGTTCAAGGCCAGTCTGGGCAACTTAGTATGACCCTGTCTCAAAAAAAAAAAAAAAAAAAAAAAAAAAAAAAAAAAAAACCAGGAAGGGCTGGAAATACAGCTCGGTCCTCACCACAGCTGGCTCAACTACAAAAAATGCTAGTTCTCAAAATGATTGGGAGGATTTAAAATTTGGAATTCAGGTGGCAGACTATCTCGCCTCTAAAGAGCCCTCCGTGGAAGCAGTGATAGTGAAGACAGTGACAGTGACACAAAGCTTCCACTCTTCCCACGTCTCAAAGCTACAACCATGTTTTATCAGGCAGAAGCTAGGGCCAGATCCACCTGGCCTGCAGAAACAAGACAAGCGTGGATCCCCTGGGCAGGAACACACTCAACCAAGCACCGCATGCCCAATTCTAGGGAATCACCTTCCATCAACACCCAGAAGTCACGCTGTGACGGTGCAGGAGCCAAGAACTCCCTCCAGGGACTGGGGAGGCAACTTGGCGGTCTAAAGCCTGCCTGGCAAGCACGAGGATCTGGGTTTGATCCCCTAGCAAGACATGCTGCGTCAGCAAGGGTCCCGCTCCCTGGTGTGCTGTGCCAGCCACAGAACTGTAATCCCAGCACTGGGGAGGCTGAGACAGGAGGATCACTACAAGTCTGAGCTCTACAGTAAGACCCTGTACCAAATAAATAAATAGTATTTTAAAAAATAAAAACTCCCTCAGGCCATGTAATTCCTAGGGCATTTTCCTAGCCCCCACCTCCAGCCTACCAATCTCAGGCACGAGTAAATGCAGATTCCTCCAACCAATCTGCTATGGCCCCTGGGAGGGCACGAAGTGGAAGTCACCATGGGAGAAAACAGCTTGAGTGATACTTGACGGCTCTTTAGCAGCAGTCGCTGGTTGAGACTAATATAAGTAACTCCTTAGAATAACACTGGCAATTAATTCTGGCCGAAGAGCAGGAGATGGGTGTGATATCCACCAAGTACGGAACTACACAAAGGCAGGTCTCTAAAACGTCGGGGGAGCCACCCCAAAGTACTACCTCCAGAGTGGGTTGCAGGGAACTGGGGGCTCTGGGCTCATTATTTCAGTCCTGAAGGCTGCCAATCACTGTCAAAAGCAGCATAATCTTACCCGAAGGCCTTCAGGAATACTAGGAATCGCGGCCCACAGTTAGCCCTTCAATGTTGGGTTTGTGAGCGACGGGTACCCTCCGGCTCAGCAGGTACAAGTGTCTGCAGAGTGAGTGTGAAGGATGTGCAGACGATACAGATACCCAGCCAGAAGGGGACGGAAGCAGGTCTATAATGCTGGCCCTACTGGGTTGACGAGACAAGTGTGCAGTTCTGAGCAGTTTATATGGTTCATGGGGGACTCTTGGGTAGTGACAGAGAATATAACTCTCTTTCTCTTTAGAGCTTTCCCAGAGGAACAGGGAATGTAGAAAAAGAGAAGCAGGCCTGGATGACTTTGATGTCACACACACACACACACACACACATTGTATTCTATACATTTTTAATGATGTCTGGGAGCGTTAAAAAAATTTAGACTCGCTGGAAATGATTATATTTTCCTCTTTATATAATTCCCTAAGCAGGTAAGTGAAGATCCTGGAGCAGGCTTGCAGAAAGACTGCACAAGGCAAAGCAACATCTGGGTATGGAAACAATAATGAACGCTTAAAATGGCAATACTGGTTAGCCATGCTTCGTTATTTTCTTCACATTGGGCTGAATGATTTACAGTTTTCTTGCGTTCTCCATCCTATGTGACCTTCCCCATAAACCTGTGCAGTGCTCTTCCTGTCCCATTGGATAGTGGAGGAAAAGACCCAGAAAAATCATACCACCACTGATTCCAGCTGACTCCTGGAATGTTGGTAGTGCTGACTTTTAAAAAGAATATGGGTGGCACTACTTGTCTCACAAATCAGGCGATAGCCAGGTGGCAGCTCCCTCAGAGTGTGGTCTGCTAGAGGCAGGAATATGATCAACACCGTTCCTCCCTGAGTCAAGAGCAAAGACCTACTTCATCAGATCCTTCTGATCAGGATGCTGCTACTACTGCCGCCGCCGCTGCTGCTGCTGCTACTGTAGGTGGGGGGTGGGGGGTAGAAAAGGCAAGTAACTGAAAACTGCCCACACAGTTCACCACCTTGAACCCAGCACAGGGCCTGTCAGCTGGTAGATGTCCCGGGAAGGATGTGGCTTCTGGCCATTTCCAGGAGGGTGTGTATAGCACCACTAATATCAGTAGATGCTGAATTCCTTATAGTACCAGACAGAAATCTGGGGTACCAAGGACCACCATTAAGAAGTGATGGGATACAGGTGCACGTATAACTAACAAACACACCGAGCCTTCACTTCTTTGGCACTTTTTCTATTCTTGCATTTCTTATGTGCTATCCAGAAAATTTCAGAAGAGCTTTGTTGCAGGAGATTTGAAAATGAGCAAGAAGTGACCACATTTCCTGTGTGGTATAAATCCCTAAAGACCATTCAGGAAAATACAGATAGTGGGCCAGCAAGGAGCTCAGCAGAGTAAATGCCAGCTTAGGCAAGCACAGAGACCAGGGCTTGGTCCCCAGCACTGCGTGCTGTGCCAGCCCCACTCTCAGCCACCAAGACCAGGTATGGTGACACATACCTGTAATCCCAGCACTGGGGAAGCTGAAAACAGGAGCATCACTACGAGTCTGAGCTGCACAGTACAACCCTGTACCAAATACATTTTTTTAAAAGTACATATAACATTCTTAAAAGTACGTATAACATGAAGAACCCTAGTATATAATTCAATTAGAAATTTTCAAAACAGTCCTCATAAAGAAAACCATGAGCCTAAACAGCATCACTGAGGTCTACATTCAAATAATAAATAATAGGCTTCTACCAAAATATTAAGAGGAAATAGTATCCCTGGGGTAATGTTGTGATATCAGGACTGTCACAATACCAACTATGTGACAATGATATTACCCAGAGACACAAATGAAAAAATTGTAATAAAATTTTATCAAGCAAATTCGTTAACTTATGAAGAGGATAGTATCGTTACGTTGGGCTTATTTTAGGAGTAAATTTCGAAGTATTTACTTTTCTTTTCCTCTTTTTACTTAGTACATGTGTGTGATACGTGACAAATACACTCACCATGGAGCCCTGGTGCAGACACTGTATCGCTATCCTACTTCCGCTAGCTTTCCCGCCCACCATCCTCATCCCCACCAGTCCAGTCAAGCACGTGTCATTATCCTCCTCCCTTCACCCCTCATGAACTGGGGCAAGAAAGGCTGCAGGACCTGTCCTAAGCCACCCCTCTGATACAGTAAGTGGCAAGGCCAGGACTTGGACTCGAGCTTCCCCAACCCCACGCTCATGCTGAGCTCCACCTCACTGCTTAGGAGAGATTCCACCCATCTTCCAGCGCAAAATCAGTCTCAGAGAAGTGACACCATGTGTGCGGCCCCTACCCAGACGCTGCTCTGATAAACCAGGGTGGTGGTCAACACTTTGAAGACCAGAAGTCAGGTCTGTGATCTTCAGAACAGATAACATGTACTCAAGGCTGGAGACTGCCCGGCTGACGGATGAGTCCTCCCCAGTCGCTTCCGTGAAGAACGGCTGAGGAAGCCATGAAAGTACTGAAGACAATGGACTGCTTGAGTAACAGTAAGAGGCCTACAGGTCTTTCAAGATGGTATCAATTTGGGCCACTACACACAGCCCGGATAAGCACATTAAAATTCTTAGCTGCAATTTTGAATGTCTGTATTAATCCCAAGCTCTGGGATCAGGAAATGGCCCATATGTACACTCTGTATGATCTGTACATATATACCCTCATAATATACATCTAAGGCCACTGTGTAAAGCCTGGTACCCAAGGACAAACAGCTAGAAAGGAACAGAGTCAAGGGGAAAACCCAGACACCTAAAAACCCCAGTAACATGGACCTATCAGTGCCTGGCTGTACTTCGTCTGCTCACACTGATCCTGGTTCATAAGTACATTAATACCCGTGTCGAAGGCAAGACTATCAGCAGTCTTCCACCCTCCACCAATCCCGGCATCCTAAGAGACAGGCGCAGCTGCTTAATTTCCATCAGGGATTCACCCATGTTCTGGGTATTCAGATCTTTTCAGCAAGCACCTGAATTTCGTGTGACTGATTTCAGCATCCGACGGAGGCGGCTTCTAAATTTAGAATTAACAGCCGAAGCCGTCTGTTGCACAAATGTATGCTTCCTCAGAAGCTGTTGTCAGAAACAGTAAAACAGACATCGAGAAAACAGTTTCTTCAAGCCTTAATAATATTGAACTGCAAAACCAGAGGATGGCAACAAACGACGTTTTACATAATGCCCTTCGAAGTTCACAACAACAGTGTCAGACTGGCCACATTCTTGCCCCTGACAGACACCCCAGGAAATTCCCACCTATGTTCTCCCTTCCCAGCTCACTTCCCTAAGTCCTTCGTTCTTTCTGGATGCTGGTGACCACCTCAGCTAGAGCTTTTGTGGTTGGTCACTTCGTGCGACAAAGCCACAGTAGTAGGAGCTGCAGCTGAACTGCAGTCACCTCCCCCTTTGCCCTCCTATCATTTCTTTCTGCAAGGGACACACCTCCCCACACACTGCACGCTCTGCCCTGGGGGAGGGGTGGAGAAAGCCTTTGCCGAGGACACCCGAGCCCAGCAGACACCACAAGGCAAGCCACAGTTGATACACACAGCTTTCCCTCAGAACGCCTGCCGGCCCTTGTCCAGTACAGATGAGGAAATAATTACTCTTATGCCCTGAAATTTTCCATTCTTGATCGCAGCCCAAGGGTGACTTTTTATTTTTAAACTTAGATACCAACAACAAAAAAACTCAACTATTTTTGACACATGCCCAGGCTGAAGAAACACACTTTGTTCTTGTTAAAGAAAGCAAGAATTTTAAACAGAGAGAGAGATAACTCAGACAGCAGCATTTCAAAAGCCCAAGTACCTCAACCAGCTAGTGTTTACGGGGCAGCATCTTTACTGTAACTGCAGAAGTGAAATCCTACAGGCAAGGTGACAGGGAGCTGGAATTCCACTTTCTGTACACTGGGCCTGGTCCTACTAGCACTGCAAGAACGGCAGAGCATTATGAAATTACTAATCATGGCTTAGGCCTGGAGCCCTGGCTCCCATCTGAAAGATAAGGAGGCCAAGTCTATAGTTAACTTCGATCCCCCCACCCCGAGAGCTCTTGCTGCTCCAGGGAGGACCTGCCGATCCCTGCACGGCCCAGCCTCGGCTGGCTTCCCACATCTCCTCTTTTGCCCCTGCACTGCCCCCAGTGTCAGGGTGAGTGAAAACCTGGACAAGATATTCAGGGGTACAAATCCCCTTTATTCAAGTAGCCCCCAAATGCCCATGTCCCTAGAGAGCCACCCGCACTGCAGCCACAAGATCCTCCTCCCACCCTTTGCCCATTCCTTCGATCCTGAGTCCAGAGTGAGTCCTGTGGATGGGCCCCACCCACTCATCCTTCTCAGGAGCCCACAGCCTACTCTCAGCACGACCCACACCACATCCTGACCCTGCCACTTAGGAAATGTGTCCCTGTGAGCAGGTCACTCACCACTCTGCCAAGTGGGACTGGTGACATTTGTCCTTCCTGACCCACACGGTCGTTATGGGGAGCAAGAACAATTACAGATGTGAACCAGCTTTGCAATCAGGGCACAATATAAACATTCGTTCTTATTATTAAGCACAGGGTGCAGGGCACTGCAGCGTGGTTATGTCCCTTGGGGCAAAATCTAAGCAATACTGACAATAAAAGCACTGGATTATATGAGGCAAAACAAAAAGGGGAACGAAAAGAGAAGAGCAGAGATAATGGCCCACAGGGCTTCAGAAAACAGCAAGGTTACAGCGATGGAGCAATCCAATAAGGCTGCCTGGACAAAGAAGGCTTGCGCATAGTCAGAGCGGCACTGATCAAAGCTTCCTTCCCACATGTGCCTTGCACGGCTGAGCCCTGGGCAAGCGCAGGAGATCTGTCCTGCCGTGCTCCGTTTTCCTAGCCCATTCCTGGTACCCAGCTGCTTTGTAACAGCTGAGAACTGAGCGACCGAGCTCCAAGCAAGCAAGGAACTTGGGAAGCCAGCGGGAAGGAACCTCCGACAGAGATGGAAAGAAATGTGCTGGGAAGGCAGGTGCAGAGCACTGTGCAGATGCCAGGGTGTGGGCGAGAGGGGGAGTCACAGGGGTGGTGAGCGGGGAGGTTGTGGAGGGAAACCTAGGTCAGAGGACAGAGGCTTTGGGCGGCAGGAGCTGGGGCTTCTGAGCACAATGGAGCCATCGGAGTCCAGTGCAGGGAGTGACATCATGAAATGAGTATTTTGGGAGATTAACCCAGCAGCTGCCTATGGGGCAGCCTGGAGAAGGGAGGGAAGGGGTGCACCGGTTCAGGCAGATGGTGCCAGAGCCTGATCTGTGCTCCACGAGCTCTCAGAGGCCAACCTTGGGGTCCGTCCACCGGAGACCAGACCTCAAGCGTCTGTCCCCCAGGCCGCCTACCCCACGCATCTCCAGCCTGCAGTAGTTGTCACCTTCCCTTTGTAGGGTCCCTTTGGGCTGAACCGGTCCATTTTTAAATGATGAGCCGGACACTGGCCATAGTCAACCGGCAGAAGGAGCCAAGCAGGGAGGCAGGGAGAGAGCTTCACCTCTCAGCACATTTTCCCTAAAATGCCTCTTCTCCAGAGTTTCCAAAGGTCATGCTAATGTGTCAGCGAAGACCAGGATGGGAAGACAGCCCAGGAAGATGTGCAGAAGGCAGGCAGGATGTGGTCTGAACTCCCAGAAGGGCTCAGGGGTATGGGAGGTGCTGTGAGCGACAGTTCACACCCCAGAAGGCACTTGTGGGAGCTGGGGGGTGGGGTCCATCTGATGTGACCCACTGCCTCGTGCTTTGCTGGGGTTGGGGGTGGGTGAGCAGTGGCTAGGAACAGCCTTAACATCCCAAGGGGTGAGGGCCCACCCATGATGGCAGCCCCACAGCTGCTATGAGAACATAAGCCCCTTCCCCTGCCCACCGGCTTGGATGGGTACCCCTGGAATATTCCCTTCCCTAAAGGGAATACTTATTTCTCCCTCTCATTTGTCTTCTAGTCACCTGTATCAGGCAGCAGGAGGCAGCACTGATGGGGGGGGGGCATTTTAGCAGTGGAGTAACAGAAAGGGGCCTTTAGAATGGTTGCCTAGGAACCTCCCCTTGGATGGTGATGCCCACCTAGAATACTAGCGCTCTTGGAGGCTAAGGGGAGAAGAGGGTCACAAACTCAAATGCCCTCTGGGCAGCTTAGCCACTTAGCAGACCTTGTCTCAGAACAAAAAGCGGGGGGCTGAGAATGAAATGTAGAAGCTCTGGGTTCAAATTCCAGTACCCACAAAAGAATCCCGTTGACAAAATGCTGTAACCATCTGGAATGCCTCCCGCCCCCCCAGCCCCTGGCCCCCGCCCCAGACTCCCAGAATATCTTGCCCAGGGAAAAAGGAGGTTGCTTCAGATCTTCCCTCCCACCTCCCAGGGATGCTGCCTAACCTGAAAAGTCCTGCCTCAGAAACGCTCTGGCCACACACAAATACTGTGGCATATTTGAAAATAAGATCTCCAGTTACCACCAGCATGCCCAGCGTGTCCCGCTGCTGGTTGCAGCTGTCCCCCGGAAGGCCAGTGACGTCATCGGCAGGCCTGATCACACTGCACTCTGAGGCTGAGCTGGGCAGAAAAGTCCCTGCAGGCTGACACTGTCACCAGGAGAGAGGAAGCTGCCACTTCCTCTGGGAGGCGGGTGCTCAGAATCGTCTCTTCTCTTCCTGGGGACAACTCCATTGTCATAATTTACATCCACACAGGAAAGGGTCAGAAAGTATCCCCCATACCCAGGACAATTCCATTAGATTGCTTCCCCAAACCTACTATATGCAGCAAAGTTTGTCGTGGGTCCAGGCAAGCCAAGAAGAGCCCTGGTCCCCAAATTCTTGCTGGATTTATTTTATGCAGTGAAAAACATAAATAGTTTTACATTTTCCTATGTGTTTCCTATGAAGCATGCTACTAGGAGGAAGACAGAGGGGAAGGAAAGAGGGCGGCAGAAAGGTCCAGCCATAGACCTTTCTGCCCTGGGACACCCTTGCCCTGGCCCGTTCCATTCCCTCACTCCCAAGGGAGCTCGGGCCTTCGGACAGCCCTGGGAGATCTTGTCCCCTAGCAGAGCTGACTGAGGGGACAAGGACAGGGTACTTGCAGGGCCATGCAAGAGATCAGGCCCTGAGGCCGCAAGTGAAGGCAAAGCTCAACACAGAGCAGATTTCCCAAGGGTTGGATCGGATTAATTGGAATTTGCTGGCTATGCCCGGCTAAGATCCGTGTCTGTCACCATGTTAACCACACATGGGCCCCTCTGAAAATCAGAGCCCCACCATCCATCACCACCACCCAGGGATGGGAGACACAGCCAGAGCCTGGCCGTCCAGGGTTGACTCTGGCTGGTGGCCTGCTTTTCCATGGCCAGGCCCTTTCACTGGCTCCAGATAATTATGAGTAATTCTTGGGCACAGACTGGTCCCAGGAGGACCATCAGCAATCATGAACATATTCCATCTGAGAAGGTAATTTAATTAAATGAGAAATGGTAAGACCCCGCTTAAGGGAGAAGCAGGTGAGGAAGACCATTTAATTCCCCAAACCAAGGAAAGAGCAGGGGAAAGGACAATCTTGATCTGTTCAGAACCACCAAATTAGCCAAGCACACTGGTGCAGGCCTACAAACCTGACTACTTAGGAGGCTGAGGCAGGAAGATCACAAAACCAGTCCAGGTTTTAGCAGGAGTCCTGTCTCAAATATGAAAGAAAGAAAAGGGGTGGGGAGAGGGCACCCACCTGAGAAGAAAAGGAGGACAGGAAGAAGGGAGAG
>PVJA010023080.1:0-33463 GCA_004027025.1 Myocastor coypus
AAAAAGAAAAAAAAAAAAAAGTAATGTGGATTTAGAAAGGTTAATGTTTAATTGTTTGATCAATCTCTTATATACCTATATGTTTTAATCTAAACTGATCTGATGATGAAATTATGTAATATAACCATTGTTAAATTTAAACAATAAAAATATTAAATTAAAAAAATATCAGAAAGTTGCATTATTTATTGATTGTAACCTCCAGTGTATGTTCTCTAATTAATAATAGGGTTCCCTTAAGAATTTGTTTTTCCATGTGAGCCTAGCTTTAGGACTTCTAGTAGAGGATGTTGAAAGATTCTTGCAGGAATGGGAAGCATCCTTGCTATTTGTAGCTGAGGCTGCACACTGACAGTGTGGGTGTTGAGGTATAATATGGGGCCATTCAGCCCTGAGCTAGATATTTGAAGTCCTGCTGGATCCCCAGTACCATAAGGTGCTTCTGCAGGGCCATCCTGTTGGAAGTGTAAGAACAGAGTTTTTTTGTATATTGTTGAAAATAATACAAGTACAAATTAAACTGTTACAACTTTATGATGATAGATGTAATCTCCAAGGATCATAAAGTCATAAAGGAAGTGGTAGTTCCTAGGGTCTAAGAGAGAGGGCATGAAGAATTGTGATTTAGCAAGTACAAAGATTCAGTTTTTTCCAGTTGAAAACCTTTCTGAACGTGGATGAAGGGAATATTGTGAGCATTATGGTATTCACTTTAGTCCCCTGAAATGGAAATGTATAAAAAAAGTGTCTAAAATGGTAAATCTTGTCTACATTTTGTCAAAATTTAAAAGAGGCCAATTGAAAAAAGTTATGCGTCATGAATTAAGGCGAGAGCATTTATTATGCTTTTGTGTGTTTATTTCACTTTAGTTGTGTCGACACAGCTATACAGTCAGGAAGATGTGAATTTTTGAAGCTCGTAAGAAAAGGTAATGTGCACAAGGAGGCAAGGGATTCAGGGTACATTCAGAGGAACACATTTTAATTGCCTGTAAAATGAGAACTGATTACTAAAACTTTAACCACCAAACAAGAGGAAACAGTGGACAACAAATGAGCCTCTGTTCTAGCTCATCAGCTTCCTCTCTGTGGACTTCCTGGGAGTCCCAGACTTGGCTTAGTGGCCAGCCTTAGTCACATGGCTACAGATAGATGTGAGGGCTTCTGAGAATGCTGCTGTTTTATTCTGAGGATAACTGTGTCTGCTAGAATGCACACTATTTAGCAGGGAAGGAGGGATGAATGTCCACAGTGAGCAGTCTCCTGGGTCATGGCGTGAAATCATGTCTTACCTAATGAATCTCTTTGGAGGATGACTGCAAGAGAAGTTGATTTAGCCTGGAAGAGGGCTGGGAGTAGGAGGCAATGTTCTTCTTTAATCAGAGCTGGGCACAGGGCCATTTAGGGTAAAGTATGTGCCACACAAGTGTTTTTGCTCATTTATCCACCCCTCTGCAACTTCTCCCTTAGGTATGTTTACTTTTCAAATCATAAGATTCTTCATGTACTTTCATACCTCTTCTTACAAATGTTCCTGTAGGGAAAAAATTTACTAAGCCTGATTTTATTATGGCTTAAATGACTGATAATGTTTAAGGTCACTCATTTGGGCAGTGTGAACTTTTTTTTTTTATACAAACATTTTTTAAAGACATAAGACTTGAAGCTAAAAAGTATTATTTTTAGGAGCAAATTTTTAGTTTAGGAAATCAAAGTAGTTCAAAAGATGTTAGGAGCTACTTAGCATCTTCATAATTATATCTCAGTTACTACCTCTTAAATGTGCCTAAGGATATCGCAGGCCAGGGCCAAGTGGCTCTATTTCTCTGTCAGTCTGGTGAAAGATATTAAATTCAGGTTGAGACCAAATAAAAAGGAACTTTCGAAATTGACTTGAATAAAGGTTAACAGCATAAAAGATTCAGACATCGTGATCAGATAGCTGGGAGACTCGAAGTCTGCACAAGTTACTCTGTGAAGGCTGTGGAGTTAACCTGATCTGTCCAGTGGAACTGGCCAGGACAAGGTTTTGCTTGTGACAGAAGCACATTTCCTTCTGTGCTCCCTCAACAGCCAACTACAACTAACTGATTATTTTCCACATGCCACCAAGAGATGGCATCTGATAGATGCATCTGATAGACTCGCCATGAGAATGCCGCTTAGCATGAATTTTATAGCAGCTCAGCCCCTGCTCCAGCCAATAGCCATTACCGTACTTGGGAAGCTTTGTGCGCATTAACATGATCCGTGTATTTTTGCATTTGTATGCTGCCCAATTCAGCGCAAGGCAAAATTGATAAATGGAGGAACTGATTGAGAGTGGCAGAACCCTGTGGTTGCAAACCCTTTGCCAGCCTGGATATTAGGAATGGTGGTGAGGTGTGGGCCATTTGTTAATGGAATTGGAATCACTGTCAAGATATAACATGCTTTTTCTTTCTCTCAGCTTTCTTTCCTCTTTCACTTCTTTGTTTCTTATTTTCATTAATTTTTCTTGAAATATTTTATTTTAATAAGAAATAAAACAATAACAGAATGGACAGGGGGAAAATCCATCGACAAATACCACAAATAAACCTCACTCTCTGATCAATAGGTTAATACTCGACTCATGCAAATGCATTTGTTAGTAGACAGAAGTGATACTTAGCATACTCAGATAATTCATTAAAATATTGAAATGCCTCTTTTCCAAATAGTATCTATCTGTTGATCTAAGGCTTCTGAATATATTCTTGCCTTCAAGTTCCTGGCTAGGATTGTAAGGCTCTGAAGACCTTTAAGACTGATTCAATGTCTGGAAGCTAGCAATTTAGACTTGGGCTACTCTGGTTGTTTTGAGCTCATGTCCTATTAGTTTCTAGCTGCTAGAAGTTTTAACTGCTAGCATGCTCTCGATAGTCTTAAATGGAAGAATGCTGTGGAGTAAGAAATTATAAAATGAGTGGCTTTTGTGTCCTTTATTATGTTTTATTTTATTTTTTCCATTGTTGTTGGTGGTAGAAAATTAGGGACTTTGTCCTATTGCACTTTTGGTGAACAGAAATCATGTTTTTTTGCTTATAAAAATATATGTGTTTATAGGCATGGAATGTCAACTCTGTCTATCAGAAGACGAGCACACTAGAGGTTCCCAGTGCATGGCTCAGGGATTCCTGCAGGTCTCAATGATAAGGCCGATGCTTTGGTTTAATCTGCTGTAGCAGTTACCGCCTTTACTTAACAGCAGGTACAATGACTCATGACTCTATATCATCATTTGTAGGGGTTCTTCTCTTGTTGGGGCTCCCAGAAGGGTTTGGATTTTACCTCTTGGATATTTCTTCCTTCCACAATTCAATAATCATAAAAATGTTTCCTATCTTTAGCAGGATTCATGTCTTTTCAATCACAGTTAACAATGGCATTTTCCGAGAGAAACTACATGCTCTGCACATTATTATGTGCATTTCTTTGAACCTGCCCCTTATAAGCTGGATGTGACTGGGTCTGTGCAGATGAAAATAGCACTGAGAGAGCCTATTTAAGGCTTGGGATGAGTGAACCTGAGCATGAGAGATATTCTGGCAGGCACACACCTCATAAATCCCCTCGTTAAGTCTGTAGCGCCTGCCGGGGAATGTGCGACTCAGGCGCTCTGCCCTCGTTAGTGCAAAGGTAAATTGTAAGGGCTCTCACGGGCCCAAAGGGAATAAAGAAGAAAAGAAAATGGGAAAGGCTTTCTTCAATGTGATAGCTGCCCTTGGCATTCTGAGCTGCAGATACACCTGCCAGAAGGAGCAAGATCTTGTCTAGTTTCAGCCTTATGCAAATAAAACACATGCTATTACTTATAAAAGAAAATCCGAGCAGTCTATACCAGCATATAAAAGTGAAATAGTAAACAGCTCATTTGTATAATGTAGTAAATGATGGAGACTTACAAAAAGTTAATTCTATGATGGCGTGTCTGTAAAGTGAACACATTTTTCTCCTCCAAATTCATGTTACTAAATCACAATATGTTAACCTGACATAGTCATATGTTAGAGTAGCGCTTCTCAACATTGTATTGCTTTATGTTCTCCTGGATGTGTTTTAAAATTATTGCTGCTTTGGTCTTATCCAGGTTGATTTACATTTACTGGTCTGGGTTATTTTAGTGGTGGTGAACCAGTGGCATGTGGGTTTTGTTGTTGTTTGTTTTCTTTTAAGACAAAGATATTAATGTATGAGTTGTTTTATTAGAAATAAAACTTCAGTATTCAGATTTCATTTTACTGTTGGCTTTTTGTGATAGATAAGTGGGATTTGGGTTGCAGTTTGAGTGCTCATCTTTGAATGTTTCTGGTCTGAGTTATCAGGGTTTTAAAAATATCCATGGGGGGGTCAGCGAGATAGCTCAGCAGTTTAAAGCACCTGCTTAGGCAAGTTTAGGGACCACAGTTCAATACCCAGTGCCACATGCTGCGCTAGCGCTCCTCCGAGACTGGGCTGAGCTTCCTCATGCTCCTCGCCAAAAAAAAAAAGAAAAAAGAAAAAGGAAAATGAAAAGAAAATACAAAATTATTTATTGGCTGGGGAGATAGCTCAGTAGAATAAGTGCTTGCTTGGTAAGCGCAAGGGCCTGAGTTTGATTCCCTGTTCTGCAAAAAAAAAAAAAAAAAAAAAAAAAAAAAAAAAAAAAAAAAAAAAAAAAAAAAAAAAAAAAAAAAAAAAAAAAAAAGAAAAAAGGAAAAAAAAAAATCCATGGCTGTCTTAACCAGCAGTACAGGTTGAGAACCAATTGGCAAAAGGGATGTTGTCAGAACAATTAATTGACTGTATGGTGCCTTAAAGAAACAAATTTTACATTGTTCAAATCATGACTTAGAGAACAATTTAAAATTTTTTAAGGAATAGAACTTGTGTTTCAATTAATAGATTGAATCTTTAATTAGTTATGTCTACAAACATGATTTGATAGCAGAGTTTCAATGGTATGCTTCATGAAGTTTACTGATAGCCAGAAGTTTATATATGTTATGCTGTATAGTATCTTTACAATAGTAAAACTGAATTCACATGGTAATGATTCCCATGAGAAATGTCGTCCAACAGGTGCTTAGGAAGTGCAACCGTATTTCTACATTATAAAGCAACATTAGTTTCCCTTTGAAAGCCACACAGTAGTCTCTAGACAGAGTGAAAGAACAGCTGACTATTGATCAAGATTTGCCTGATTTGATAACAGTTAATTCAGAACAACAATATTTCTGAGAATGGAACTTTCTCTGAATCAAAAATAAGGCAGGATGGTTTTGGCACTTCAAATGATCTGTGAGTTGAGTGAAGTCTATTAGAGCTTTGAGATCAGGAAATGGCTTTGATGCAATTATTTATTATTGCTTACAACCTATCAGAATGAAGGACAATTTCACTTTATTAGTAACTTAAAACCTTGTTGGTAAGATTCTTAGGAAATGTTCATCAAAGTGAATCATGGGCCAGTGTTTTCCTCTTCCAGCAAAAAATCACTTTTCTCATCTGTTCTTGTTAAATCTGACTAGAAAAATACTGAGAATATTTAGACAGATTGTATTCCCTGAAAAGGTACAAAACTTTCAGGCAAGGGAGGCATTACTAGGGAGCCCTCCTCCATCAGGGATATATTTTCATCCTCCTAGTGGTTTGGAAGAAAAAGGTGCTCTAGGAGAAAACTATATATACATATATATATATATAATATATATATATATATATATATATATAATGTAACTATATATATATATAATGTAACTACATATATACTATATAACTATATATATTTGTTGTTGTTTGTTTGATTGTTTATTTTTCATTTATGTGTTGGTACAGTGTCTCACTATGAAGCTTGAACTCTAGTGATTTAGACTCAGTGGTCTGAACAGCCTGTGTTGCCTGAGATCAAACCCTGTTCCATGCACTTGCCTAAGTCTCTATTCCTGATATTTTATGGACAACACTCTCCATGGTGCCTGGAAACATGTGTTTTAAAACTGTTTATCATTTTCTATTACTTTTAATAAGAAATAACAATGTGACAGCTTCAAAACATGTTAGTAGTACATTCCCCATATTTGACACAATGCATATTTGTATGTTTCTAGTAGTTGTACAGAGCACAGGATGTAGACAATGATAATTATTTTAATGATTATTGATACAAAAATTGCTTCTCACTGAACTAAGAGAAAGTAGTTGTGTACATAATCCAATGTTCCATAATTGCAGTGGGTTATTGGCAAAACTGGCAACATTGGAAGCTGTTGATTTAAGGTTTTACAGCTAAGCATACTAAACTAGCTTTACGTTTTATGCCTCGTGGTTAAATATTTCTGCTGGGTGGTTAAGGGCAAGTTAAAGCAAGACCTGTATAACAAAACATGTATTTTTTTTATGTCCCAAGGTCAGTCAAACCTCTCACGATTTAATTTGAAACCATGTACAGCACTTTGTAGAACTATTGTCAGTGTTAGCCATCTGGAGGAGTCACGGCCATTGCTTGACCAGTTTGCTCTCTGTGAAAGCCTGAGAGAATGTTTTCTCTGTAGGTGACTCTCCTTAGGCACACTATATATCTTCTGTCCTTTTCATCTGTAGCCCCATAATCTCCTTGAACAGAAAATTTGGGAAACCACTGAGTTATAGGATGTTACAGCACAGGTTCTGTTCTGTCCTGAGTCCTTACTGACCGTGAAGGGCTAGGGCCAAAATATTGGCAATCCTTGTAGCCATTCTTTTCCTCTAATGTTTGTTCTGTAAACTTATATTCTTAGCCCTCTAGAAGAAAGGCCTAGTGGTACTATTACTCTATAACATAGGTATTTGAGCTTAACATCACTGTCTTTCTGAGTATCAAACATCTTAGACTTAACTTGGAATTGTTATTTTCTATCAATCATTGATATTCTAATAATCTATATAAGATGTGATAAAAGCAGTTACACATTTTACACAGGAATTTAGAAATCTAAGCATATGCAAAATTGTAGCCTTTCAATCCCATGGTATTTTTCCTAGTCTCTTACTCTCTTTAATATCCCTTTTTGTTTTCTTGTAAACCAACCATTTACTTGAGAGAGTACAGCAGGAACTGAAATTACATTAGAAGCAGCACATCTAAAAGACCAGAATGATAGACATTCTAAGTATAGTTTTAGTGTTACATATTGCTATCCTCAGTGTGGTAAATCTTTTGGAGGTTCCTAGGACCATTATCTAATTCATCCTGTGCATGGTTTTACTCCTGCCATGTTTGCTATGCTTTCTGCTTGCAGTCACTTTATTGTTTAACCCTTAAGTCTTTGATTTCCATTCAGTTGTGTTATGCCTTTCCATTTTTATTTCTTTTTTTTTTTTTTTTTTTGAGTTTTTACACTAGGGTGACTATACGATATTTACAAATGTAGGTCTGATGTATTTCACTTACGAGTATACCTTCAAGATAAATCCATTTATATATGAAGTTTTTTTAGTTTATCATCAAATATACCTGAGTAATATTCCATTGAATGAAGATTCTACATCTTTTTCATCCACACTTCAGATGATGGACATTTTGGTTGTTTCCAAGATTTGGCTATAACAAAATGTGCTGCTATAAGCATAGGTGCACAGATGTCACTATGATATGATATTTTTAGTTCTTCTGGGAAAAGCACTGGTAGGAGGACAACTGAATTGAATGGGATTTCCAGTTCTATTTTTTTAAGGAGCCTCCACACAGCTTTCCATAATGGTTGCATCAGTCTGCATTCCCATTAACAGTGTAGAAGGTTTCCTTTTTCCCCACAGCCTCTTTAAACTATGTTGTTGGTTGATTTCTTTATGATAGCCATTCTTTCTGGGATGAGAAGGTATTTAAGCATAGTTTTAATTTGCATTTCTCAAATGGCTAGTGATGTGGAGCATTTCTTCATGTATTTATAGGCTTATTGAATTTCTTTCTCTGAGGAATGTGTGTTCATCTCAGATGCCCATTCTGGACTGGGTCTTTGAATTTTGGGTTCCTAATGGTTTCTAGTTCTTTATAAATTCTAGATAGAAGATCTTTGTCTGAATACTCATTCATTAAATTTTTTTTGCACTTTGTGGTTTATCTTTTCACTCTGTTGGTAATTTATTTTGATGTGCAAAAACTTCTTACCAGGAGGATGTCCCAATTGTTGATTAGTTCAAGTGTTAAACATGCATTTTGATTTTTGTCCATGAACTCTTTGCCTATCCCAATGTCTTCAAGATATTCTCCCACTTCTTTTTTCTTGGAGATATAGTGTTTCTGTTTTAATATTTAAATCTTTAATCCATGTTGACTTTAGTTTAGTGCATGTACAGAGCCTGTTTTTCCAACACCATTGGTTAAAGAGGCTATCTTTCTTCCAGTAAACATGTTTGGCCCCTTTTTTGAAAATAAGGTGGCTGAGTGTGTTTGTATTTGTTTCTTCATCTTCTAATTTATTCCTTTGATCCTCAGGTCTATTTTTGTGCTGATACTGATTTTATTACTTTAGCTTTGTGGTATAAATTTAGGTCAAGAATTGTAATTCCTCCTGCCTTATCTTTGTTGCCCAGCATTGTCTTTGCCATTCTAGGTCTTTCTTGGTTCCAAATAAATTTTAGGTATGATTTCTCCAGTTTTGTGAGGTATGTTGATGATATTTTGATAGGAATTGCATTAAATCTGTATAACAATTTAGGGTGTGTGGCCATCTTCACAATGTTGCTTCTTCCTATCCAAGAGTTGGGAATATCTTTCCATTTTCTGAAATGCCCTAGGATCTCTTTTTTCAGAGTATTGTAATTTTCCTTGAAAAGGTCATCTACTTCTTCTTCTTCTTCTTCTTCTTCTTTTTTTTTTTTTCATCTACTTCTTTAGCTATGTTAATTCCAAGTGTTTCATTTTCCTCAGGGATATCTTGAAAGGTATTGTTACTCTAATTTCTTCTCAGTGTGTTTGTTATCTATGTACAGAAATGCCATTGACTTTTGTGTGTTGACTTTGTAACCTGCCATGCTACTAAATTTGTGTACTAATTCCAGTGGCTTCTTGGTGGAGTTCTTTGGGTCTTCCAAATAGATTATCATGTCATCTGCATACAATGATAGTTTAACTTCTTCCTTACCTATTCTTATTCCTTTTGTTTCTCTGTCTTGTCTAATGGCTGTATCTAGTAATTCCGGAACTATATTGTATAGGAGTGGTGATGGAGGACACACTTATCTTGTACCAGATCTGAGCATAAAAGACTTATGTTTTTCCCATTTAGAATTATGTGAGCTGTTGGATTGTCTTAGGTGGCTTTTATCAGATCGAGTAGAATAGCCCTCTATTCCAATTTTCTCTAGAACTTTGAACATCAGTGCATGTTGGATTTTGTCAAAAGCCTTTTATGCATCAGTTGAGATGATCACGTGATTTTTGGCTTTGGCTCTATTGACATAGTGTATTATATTTATAGATTTCCATTTTTTGAACCATATTTGCATCCTGGGATGAATCCTACCTGGTCGTGGTGTATAATCTTCTTGATGATCTGCTGCATTCCATTGTCAAGGATTTCATTGAGGATTTTTACATCTATGTTCATCAGAGAAATTGTTCTGTGGTTCTCTTTTTTAGTTACATCTCTCTCTGGTTTTGGTATCAGTGTAATACTTGCCTCTAGGAATGATTTTTGAGTGGATTGAAAAATCTTCAATGAAATTGAATATTTTGGGGAGTATTGGGATTATGTCTTCTGTAAATTTCTTGCAGAATTTAGTGATGAATCCATAAGGTCCTGGACTTTATTTTGTCCGTAGGATTTTGATTACATTTTGTATTTCATTCAATGTTGTTGGATTATTTAGAGTTCTTATATCTTCTTGAATCAGATTTGATAATTTGTACCTTTCTAGGAATCTATCCATTTCATCTGTGTCTTCAATTCTGTGAGCGTAATGATTCTCAAAGTAGCTGTTAACGATCCCCTGAATTTCTGCTGGTCTGTAGTAATTTCACCCTTTCATTCCTTATTGCTTGAATATTGATTCTTTCTTTCCTCTTTTTGATGAGGTTAGCTAGGGGATTATCAATTCTATTTAATCCTTCAAAGAATCAGCTTTTTGATTCATTAATTCTTTGTATTATTTTCTTTGTCTCAATTGAATTATTTTCTCCTTGAATCTGTATAATTTCCTCCTATCTTTGGGCTTTTGATTTCGTTTGCGCTACCTTTTCTAGTCAGCTTGGGCGCTGCATGAGAGTATTTATTTTTTCCTGTTCTGTTTTTCTAATGTGTGAGTTTACAGGTATAAATTTTCCTCTAAGAACTGTTTTCATTGCATCCCATAAATTCCCATACTTTGTGTTTGAATTTTAATTAAATTTTAGATATTGTTTAGTTTCTTGTTTAATTTCATCTGTAACCCAGTGGTTGCTGAGAAGAGTATTGTTTAATTTCCATGTATTTCTGGGGTTCTTATGGTTTCTTTTGTCATTTATTTCCAGTTTCATTGTATTGTGCTCAGATAATATGCATGGGATAATTTCTGTTTACTTGGATATATTTAAGCATGACCTATGCACTAATATGTGATCTATTTTGGAAAATGTCCCATGTGAAGCTGAGAAAATGCGTATTCAGTAGGGGTTGGGTGGAACCCTCTGTGTATATCTACCAAGTCCAATTGTTCCAAGTTCTGGTTAAGTTCTCTGACTTATTTGTGAATTTTTTGTCTGCTTGACCTATATTTTTCAGATAAAAGTGTGTTAAGATCTCCTATTAAGATTGTGGTGTTGGATAGTAGATTTTCATGTCCCTTAAGCTTTGTCTTATATAACTTGGTGCCCCAGTTTTGGCTGCCTACATATTTATGAGTGTTAGCTCTTTATCTTGAATTTTTCTCCTCACCAGTATGTAGTGGCTCTCTTTGTTTTATCTGAAAAATCTTGTGTTGAAGTTTAGACTGTCTGCAAACAGGATTGCTATTCCTGCTTTATTTTCAGGTGCTGGAGTATGTAGTATTGTTTTCCATCCTTTCACTTTTAGCCTATGTGTTTCTTTGTGAGTTAAGTGTGTTTCTTGTATACAACATATTGTTGGATTTTGCTTCATTATCTACTCTGCCAGTCTATTTCTTTTAGTTGGAGAATTGAGATCATTTACATTAATGGTTATAATTGAAATGTATTGTCCTATGATTGACATGTTTTTTACTTACTACTGTTTACCCCTTTTTCTCCTGTGTTTAATTGGTTGCCCTATTTGGTGGGTTCTTTCTGTTCTCATTTCTTAGGTTTGAGTCGTTTTGATCCCTCTCCAAAATATCTTTTAGTAGTCTGTGTAGCGCTGGATTTGACAGCATGAAATTCTTTAGTTGTTCTTTGTCATGGAAGTATTTCACTTCTCCCTCATACTTGAAAGAGAGTTTTGCAGGGTATAGCAGTCTGGGCTAGAATTTGTTTTCCTGTAGCACTTGAAGCACTCTGCTCCATGCTTTCCTTGACTTCATGGTTTGTGAAGACAAATCTGCTGTTATTTTGATGGGTATTCCTTTAAATGTGATCTGTTTCTTTTCTCTAGGGGCTTTTAGAATATTATTCTTCTGCTGGATTACTGGAATCTTTACTTTCATATGATTGTATGTGCTTTTAATTAGGTTGATGTTATTTGGAGTTCTGTGTACTTCAGTTACCTACATATCAGATTGTTTTCTTATATTTGGGAAGTTGTCTGGTATTTCATCTGCCTATATTATTGTTACATATTTTGTATTGACTCCTTTCTCACTGATTCCTATTGACCTCATGTTGTTCATTTTTGCATCATCTTGCCGATGCTGAATGATTTTTTTTTCCTGCATCCTAGTTGCTTTTAGAGATCCTTTCTTATCTTTCACTAGCTGTGACTGTGTCTTCAAGATCTGAAGCTTTATCTTCACTTTTGTTCATACTTTGTTGCCAGCTTGTGATTGAGATTTTATTTTCTTGTATATCTCTTTGAAACTGTTTCATGCCATCTATTTCTTTCTTATATTGCTCCATCAGTGAATCCATCATTTTTCTATTCTCCTCTAATATTTTTCTCAATGTCTCCTTTAGAAGCTTTTAAGACTTTCATTATAGTTATGCTTTCTTTCTCTACTTCAGAGGTTGTTTCTTCTCTGAGCTCTTCTCTACCTTTCTACAGTTTTTCCCTACTTTAGATACTATTAATTTAGAGATGTCTTTCTTTCTTTTTTTTTTTTTTTACTTCAGAGGTTATTGCTGGTCTGATTTCCTCTATTCTTTTCTGTTGTTATTTTTTCACTTCAGATTCTATTAATTCATGCTTTTCTTTTCTTCACTTGAGATGTTATCTCTGATCTGTGTTCCTCTATCTATTTCTGCACTTGTCTGTCTGACTCAGACACTACCAATTCAGAGATTTTGGCTGCATGATTTCCATTTGCTTCCATGGCAGTGTCTCCTGTATTTGTTCGTGGTCAGCTCAGGACCTGAATTTGCACCTTGCTCTTTCTCTTTGTCATTTTCTATAGCAGTGATCTCTTCACCTTGGTGAAATTACATCATTAGCACCTATCTAAATTTGAATTCAGATCCACCAATCTTCACCCTGTCCAGATGTGCCTAGCTGGATCTTCCTGTTGTGCTCAGCTTTTTTCTGTTTTAGCTTTAGGAAAAGACATTGCTATGCTCCTCTAGCAAGATGCTCAGCTCCTGGATTAGCTTGTAGGGTCTGTCCCCTAGCCTCTCTGCAGGGAATTTTGCTGCAGGGTTCCACAGCAGATGCTGGAGCTGGGTTCTGGGCAAGGAAGAAGCTCCAGTGGTGTGAGGGTGCAGGCCTAGTGTTTCTGCCTATGATGTCACCACTCACAGGTTGTGAGGGGGAGCGAAGTTCCGGTGGCTGGGCAGGGGCACACCCAGGCCAAGATGTCCCACCTGAGTGCAAGCCTCGTCTGTTGGGCCAGTGGGTGGGGTCAGAGTTCTGGCTTCAGTGCAGGGGGTGTGGCAAATATTCAGAGAGTTCCTACCTGGGCTAGGGCTCAGTTTGTTAGCATTGGTGGGGAGGGGGACTGAGTTACAGTGGCTGCTGGGGCCGGGACACACAGGCAGAGAGGTCCTGTCACTTTTAAGTGTTTAGTTGTTTAATGTAAGTGATTGCTGGTTTGGTGAAAGCTACGAAACTATTTTACAAGTCGTGATAAAAAATATTGCAGGTATGTTTGTACAGCTGATAATTATGTCATAAACTGAATCTCTACAGATAGCATGCAAATATTTTCTTTCTCATAATCAATTCTTTAGTATATATATATATATATATATATATATATATATATACATGTATATATTCCATATTATATTTACTTATCTTATGGGTCATAGTTTCATATTTTACATGGTATATATTTCACATTATATTTCTTGAGATTATAAGTCAGAATGAAATTATAAAACTTTAAGTCTTCTTTCTTTTGCATTCTAGGCAGGTAAGGTGTAAGACCCCCAAATTATTAGTGTTACAAAGAGATTTCTTTGAAATAAGGAGAAGAAAACCATGACTTACAAGAATAGTGAAAAGTTTTGATTAATTAAAGGTAGAACTTTATTTATTTACTACCATAGTTTTCTCCTTCTGAGATCTGACCTTGTCTCAATTGGAACATTTTTCTTTCATAAGGATACTGTTTTCTGTTTCCTATACTCCTAAACATTACTCAACACTAATTTTTTTTATATTCTTTGCTATACTCTGGAGTGAAGGATTCTCATTTTCATTCCCTGATAAGAACAAAGAATGGTAAATGTTGAGTTAAGGGAATCATGATTTATAATTTGAAGGATGTAACTCAGTGAGTCATATGGTAAGCACTTGTTAAAGACAGATCTTGGTCCCATACATAACATCATCATAGTTGCCCCACCTTGTTCATCTCATGTTTTACAACTTACTAGATTGATGTCCTGAGAATTAAGAGATTCAGTCAAATAAGGTTAAGAACTATTTGCAGTAGTGGAATCAAATACAAGTCCTTTTGAAAATTAATCTGATGTCTTTAAAACATGACAATCATGTTCTTACTTACAACCCAGGCTAACCTCAGGCAGGGATCTTGACATGATGCTCCTCAGCCACACTTAGCTTTTGTCATCCTAGGCCAGTAGGATCTCTTCATTCTTCCTTAGAACTATGCTTTGCCATCTTCACAGACTGGGACCACTTTGATATGCAATGATTTTTTCCTCAAAAATTCTTGTGTTGAAGCCCTAATTCCCAAGGCGATAAGATTAAAAGACAGAATTGTTGGGCTGACCAAGTAGCTTAGCAGATTAAAGTGCCTGAAAGCAGGTGCAGGGGCTTGCCATACCGGCCTCTCCACAGAGTGCACTGATGTGGCAATTAAGACTGGGCGTGGTGGCACGCCGCTGTAATCCCAGCTCTTGGGAGGCTGTAAACAGGTGGGTCATTATGAGTCCGATCTAGTAGTGAGATCCTGAACACCCTGTAGGACCCTTCTCTAAAATAAATAAATAAATAAAAATTTTTAAAAAAAGAACAAGAAGAAGAACAAACAGACAAGCAAAAAAAACAAGGTGGAATTTGGGGGAAGTTAATTAGGTCTTGAGGCAAGAGCCCTCACGAAAGGAACTGTTGTGCTTACCCAGTAGGCCCAAGAGAGACCACCTCATCCATTCTGCTATGTGGGGTGTATAGCAGGAATGTGTGTTTCACTTCAATACAAACGCATTTTCACGTGATAGAGAAATCTCATTAGATGCTCCTGTTTCTAGCAGTGAGGTGAAACAACCCAGGACTATTTTCAATGATAAGAAGCACTGATCAATTTATTCTGAATTTTGTTATTTTCCTGTCTTTTCTTTATTTAACTTAACTTCATTTCGCTTCAACTTGTAAAGAACAGAGACCTTAGGCAAGTCTCTCATCTTCTTTACCTCAGTTTCCTCAATATGAAATAGTAATAATCTTGTTACCTTCCTTTCTGCTTAGGGCTGTCAGAAAGACAAATGAATTGATAATTATTAGAAAAATAGTGCATAAGCATAGAGCATTCAGCTGGGCGTGGTGGTGCACGCCTGTAATCCCAGCACTCAGGCGGCTGAGGCAGGAGGATCGGTGAGAGTTCGAGACCAGCCTGGGCTACAAAACTGAGCTCAGCGAGATCCTGTCTCAAAAAGACAAAAAAAAAAAAAAAAAAAAAAAAAAAAAAAAAAAAAAAAAAAAAAAAAAAGCATAGAGCATTTTGTTATTGTTTTGGTACTGTAGATTGGGGAAATGTTATACAGGAAAGATTTACTATTTGTTCAGTGACTTGCATTTTTCTTTGTAGAACTGGAGTAATTCGTTTAGGTTATATTGATAATCTACTTTTCTTAAAACTTGAAGGCATCTTAACATGTCCACATGAATATTTAAAGTGCTTTGGGGCACTGATATTGAGACCATTGTGTGAGGTAGTGTTTGCTATAAAGAAAAGTACAGATGGCTTTTCATATGGTTTTGTATTGCTGAACAAATATGTAATTTTTTTCTAACTTTAAAATAAATGATAGTTACCTTACCTATGGGTTTTGTGATCAATGCAAAAACATAAAATTCTATGAATAATAGTAGTCCTTACAGTTATGTCAAAGATTCAAAAAAATTAACTGCTAAGAATGCATATGTCATTTTAAAGCAGTGATAATATTTAACTATACTGAGCTTTTAAATTTAGGTAAATATTGTAAAGAATTCCTTGCAAACTTGTTGAACTGTAACTTAATTATGCAATATATATTTTAATACATATATTATTTATTTATTTATGCTGTATTTAGGGCAGGGTCTACAGAGTGTTCAACGTCTCAATATGTAGATTGGACTCTAGTGGCTCTCCTGTTTTTAGCCTCTCAAGTGTTTAAAAATATATTTAGCCTATTGTAGGCTTGAACATTTTAGGAGTTAAAATAGGGTTAATTACAGTTCTCGTATTTCAATGGGCCACTTGACACCAGAAGAACTAACATTTCTCAATTTCTTTCATCTTTCCAGTAATTCTTAGAAAACCATTCATCTACCTACACCTCACTGAGCCCTGGGCAGCCTCATGGCAGCGGACTTCCTGGTTCTTCATCCTTGCTTCAGTGAGTGCAGCAGACTGTTTTGATAGCCAAAGCAGGAGCCAGGCTATTCCCAGACCTCAGAGGTGGGTCTCGTTCTGATACTAATGCCTCAAACGTGTTCTGAGGTTAATAAGACACATCCTTTCGCCACTGTTGGTCTTTATGCCTGATGAAACTTTAGCATACAGAGCCTACTCCTGGACTCTATTTCAGATCCCAGGACGGGGAGACTCACAATACTGCTGCCATTGCAAGACTTTCACCTCAGCTTCCAAGAACTAACACTGAGGGTGTTACTACAAATTTTCCTATGATCCTCATTGCTAACACATAACATGACTGCAGGAAAACCCTGAGTGGAAAATGTATCTAACTATTTACAAGTGTGCTATAGCCACAGTCCTAACATCAGGCTTACTGTTCCTTTTGTCATGCAGTGAACTACAATTTTTTTTTTTGAGGGGTTAAGGCTTATTATTTTTTCTTAAGTGTAAGGTTCTCAAAATGTGTGGGCATGTAACACTGACTGTATGTTATGGTTTGTGTCTAGATGTCCCCTCAAAGCCTCATGTAAGTCATAGGGTGGACTTCCTTATAGAGTTTGTGATTAACTCATGATTCACTGGAATTATGGGTCTGAGTACTTCTGGGATTATGGGTGTGAGTGCTGGGGCAGATAGCCTCAATGCAACATAAGATAGACAGAGAGACAGACTTACTCTCTGCAGCCACTGTTGCTGCTACTCCTCCACTTTGCTTTCTGCCCTCCACTGCCACGAACTGCTGCTTTCTGCCATGTGCTGGTCTGTCTTGGAGGTAGCTGAGTATAGACTAAAACCTCCAGTAACTGAGTTAAATTAATCTCTCCTTCCTTTATTTTGAGTGTTGGGTATTTGTCCCAGCAATGAGAGAACAGTAACAGAATTTGGTGCTAGAGGAGTGGGGATGTTGCTTTGGCTAAACCTGACCATGTGAAATATGAGCTTTTGGTAATGCTTTATGGGAAGAGATAGGAAAGTTTCGGAGATGTCACCTACATGAGAAGTGCTGGAACAGCTTCAGTTGTGCTGTATGGGAAATTCTGGTCAAAGTTGAGAAGATCAGAAGGCAGGTAAAATCCTGCCTGTAAAGACCAGGTTGGGGAGGTTTCTGCAAACTAACATTGTTTGTTGGACTCCAGATCATGATGTTTTGGCTTGGAAGAAAATTTGTCTGCATTTCGTTGATTTCTAGAGACTTTGCCTGAGACTGTGATTAAGCATGCAGAATGATAATTTTTTCAAAAGAAATCTCACAGCCAAAAATAGGATGAGTAGCATGGGTATTGTTGGGGGCTTTTAGTCAGATTTATGTTGAGAATCAAAAGCAAAGAGCCCAGCAGTGTGATTTGAAATGTTATGAGTATGGCCAGAATGGAAGGTTCAATAAAGCCATTCGGCAGACAAGTTTAACCACCAAGTATAAAAAGTAAAGCCAGATTAATATGCTGAGCTTTAAAAAGCTCAAGTCAATAGTATCTGACATTGCCAGTTCTGCTGATAACCAACTACATGGATCATGGATCATTGGACTATACATACAATTACTTTATCTTGGTTCAACAAGAAGAAATATTTGTACTAAGAGTGATTAGAAAAGTTGTCATGTCTGCATCCTGTACTCTGAACAACTACTATGAAGGCAACAGTGTGCATTGTATTAATTATTGTGTCTGTCCTAACGTGTTTGGAAACTGTCTCATTGTTATTTCTTTCTTATTAAAACTACTATGAAGACAACAATATGCACTGTATTAATTATTCTGGCTGTCTTATTGACCTGTTTTGAAATGATCTCATTGTTATTTCTTTCTCATTAAAATTAATAAAAATTTTTGAAAAGGAACTTTAAAAAATTAATAACATTTTAAAAATTAATAAAGCTGTGGACAGAGCTGAGAGGATCTCCTTTGCCAAGAAGGAACAAGACTTTGGGAAGGTTGGCCTGAGAACATCACAGGAGGCAGAAGATCTCCACCCTTTACAGCCTCAGAACTGCAAAGGTCAGGGACTTTGATTTGAGGGGAAACTGCAGAAACCCCTGTTTTAGAATGGCAGCGGCAGCCACATCAGGTTTTAGAATGTCACCAGCACCGATAATTTATTTCTTCAAATCAGGATCAGAGTGCTCAATGATCCAGGCACTTGACCCCTACAACCAAGAGAGAGAAAAGTCTGGCTATTTCTCCAGCTGGCAGCAGACTTGGGCATCATGCATGTGGTGTTGGTTTTATTTTTATTTATTTATTTTTAAAGAACAAAGTTTTAATTATGCTGCCTTTAAAAAAAAAAAACTTTATTTATTTATTCATTTATTTATTTATGGCCAGCTCAGCCTGCCCTGGGGATGAAGCTGGCACAGGATGTGGCGCTGTGGATTGAACCATGGTCCCTGTTGTTGCCTAAGCTTGCCTAAACAGGTGCTTTAGACCACTGACCTATTGTGACAGCCCCTGTGGTGTTGGTTTTAGATACATTAAAAATGCAGGAGTTCTTTGGCTAAGAAGGCTTCCACCTAGATTACGGAAGGCCTGTGAGGCCAGGCAGTGTGTACCTGGAAGAACAGTGTGTGAAGAATAGTGAGAAGCTTAATGTACAGTGAAAACCCCAGAAGTTTGGAAAAGCCAGCGATGTGGATTATCTAAGGAAAGCTGCAAGGAGGGAGAAAAGCCTAAGAGAGAAGCCATGGGAGCTACCATCAAGAGTGCCACAGCAATGGAGCCACATGGAGCTCACATTTTGCCACAGGTTGCTTCTGATGTTCCACATAAAACTACAGGATTTAATATTTGCCTTTCTGTATTTTGGACTTGTGTTGGTACCAGTGCTGTATTCCCCTACTGTTTGCAACTTTTGGAATGATAATGTTTATCTTGTGCCTCTGAATGTTAGAGGTGCGTAGCTTTTCTTTTGTATAGTGGCTTACAGCAAAGAGTTTGCTTTGATCCTGGAGGAGACTTGAGACTCGGACTTTTCAGCAATGTTGAAACTGTTGAGACTTTGGCAGCTCTTAGAGATGGACTAAAATGTCTTTTGCACAAAGGGATGTTCCTGAGACTTTAGAGGTTGGGGGTGGGAGTTATGGTTTGTGTCTAGTTGTCCCTTGAAAGCTTCACGTACATCATGGGACAGACTTACTTCTAGAGTTTGTGATTAACTCATGATCCATGGGGGTTATGATTCTGGGTACTGCTGGGATTATGGGTCTGAGTACTGCTAGGATTATTGGCCTGAGTACTGCTGGAATTATGGATATGAGTGCTACCCACAGCCTGGGGCAGATCACCTGAATGTAACAGAGATTAAACAGAGAGAAAGACTCTCTGCAGCTATTCTTGCTGCCGATCCTCTGTTTTGCCCTCTGCCTTCTGTTGCCATGAACTGCTGCCCTCTGCCATGTACCAGTCTGCCCTAGAGACAGCTGAGTATTGACTGAAAGCTCCAATAACTGTGAGCTAAATAAACCTTTCCTTCCTTCCTTTTGAGTGTTGGGTGTTTGTCTCAACAATAAGGGAAGAGTAACTGAGATACTAGGCAAATGGAAGCCAAAATACATTAATCCTGACAAGTACCTAAATTTCACTTCCTGTAAACTGTTGAAAAACATGAATTGGCTGGAATCTCAAGTAAATCCTTCCACATTTTACCCTGTGCATATCCATGGAGAAAGCCTCTTTCTTGCAGAACTAGATTAGGGGTTAAATATTAAAGTGCAAAAATCAAGAAACATGTTAGTGTGTGTGTGTGTGTGTGTGTGTGTGTGTGTGTGCGTGCGTGTGTGTTTTAAATATGAGTGATATTTGACCATCACTGAGAATTATTGGCCAAAATAGCCAAGGCAGAAGATGCAGAAGGCAGGTTGGTGAGCCCATGAGTAAGTTCCAGAGACTGTGAGGTATCCAGAAGCTTATGGACATGTCAGTCTTGGACAGTTTGCCATCCTCTCTTACACTGGAATGCTTGTTCAACTAGAATTCCTCTTGTAATCTTTTTAGTCTGTCTACTCCTTTGTGCAGAGATGGGATAAGTGCACTCTTTTGCTTTTCCGTCACCCTCTGTTTGGTCTAGATGGCCCTCACTTGTTTATGTAGCAGTCTAAGGATACTTTTATTATAGAGCTTGTCAGACCATGTTGTAATCAATAACTGTCTGTTTTCTGTGTCTTCGATTAGATTATTATTATTATTATTATTATTATTATTATTATTATAATTATTATTGATACAGGGTCTCACTGTGCAGTTTGGACTCATAGTGATCCTATTGTCTCAACCTCTTCAGCTCTAGGGCATGTGCCACCACATGCAGTTTTAGTGGCCAGCTCAGTGTGACAGGGATTCTGTGGTCAGCATGGCTTGTGGTACCAGTGATGGAACTGGGACCTTGTGCTTGCCAGACTGGCACTTAGACAGCTTAGCTATTTCCCAGCCCTCCATTAGATTTTAAGCTCTTTGAGGATTTTCTCCCAATTCTGGAATTATTATATTATAGTAAAGTGTGCATTCCACAAGATTTGATGCCATTTTAATAAGTTTTTAAGTGTGCAGTTTTGACACGTTAAATATCTATACATTATTGTACAATAATGATCATCATCTATCTCAAGAACTATCTCATCTGAAATTACTAATTAACTTTGCCAATTGAAACTATTTATTAACTTTGGTTCCTCCTTTGTCTTTCCCTCCTCCAAGTTCTGTAAAAGAAAACACAATCTTATTTACTATTGCAACTTTATGTTAGAACACAGTGCCTGCTGTACAATACATGGGTAATAAAAATCAGAATCTATGAAACCAATGAGTACTGCTCCTCATTGATTTCATCAAGTTTGCCCTAGCAATATGGGCAGCTGGTTAAGTTTGGAGTGACTAACTCCTCTCTATATTCATCACATGAAACTTAATATATTACAATTTATTTTACTCACATTGTGCCCCTATTTGATGAAAGAACATCATGATAAAAAGGAAATGAATGAAAGTGGATGGTAATCAAAACGGGAAAGACAGATATATGAAAAATAGAGCACTCAGATCATTAAAAGCACAAACTCAAAAGAATTCTACTACCAGTAACCTTTACAAGTACGCACAAGAACAAAAATAATCACCAGTTTAAAAAAAATGCCAAATAAGTGACAACAAGAGCCATCTTAATGATGGAATTAGGGC
Source organism: Myocastor coypus (assembly GCA_004027025.1). Classification (NCBI taxonomy): domain Eukaryota; kingdom Metazoa; phylum Chordata; class Mammalia; order Rodentia; family Myocastoridae; genus Myocastor; species Myocastor coypus. The sequence continues at coordinate 21,324 of PVJA010023080.1, forward strand.
AAAAGCAAAAGAATTACACAAGTGAGCTTTTCTACTGTTCTGGTGGCATTGTTATTCTGTGGCTGGGCTGCAGATGGGCCTTAGAAGTGGCAGGGAGAAATAATCAGGTTTAACACCACTGGATTATTTAGTTTCGGTGAATAATGGAAATGCGATCATTCTTGTAATAAAAAGCAGCTTCATTTCACAATTTTGTAATTTTTTCTTCTCTTTTTATTTTGACAAACATATGAAACTTGAGAGTTAATTATAAAACAATCTTTTTTAATTCAATCCTTCTTTTATTAATGTTATACTTACTAGAATTTTTAAAGACCATCAGTTACGTAATGTCATCAGTGCATTTACAATAATAAATTAGTAGTACCAGGCAAATCTCGCAAAACTTGCTCAAGTTAGTTTTTGTAGAAGCTCGGTTTCCTATTTTTGTGCCTGAGGTGATGATTGAAGATTGGCGTTAAGACCATTGTACCAATTTGGTGTTCTCTAAAATATATGTTACTCTCTTGAGTCATATAGAGAAAAATAACATAAAATAAGGTGTCACATTCCAGTGATGAAAGGTAGCTATGAAATTGGTATATATTGTAAACAGTAAGAGAGGAAAATCTGGGCAAAGAAGGTTAGAGCACACTAGCGGAAAGAGAGAGAACATTTACAAAGTTATGCAAACATATATTTAGCCCTGGATTCACATCAAATTCACAGAACTTTTATATTGCGAAATGATGACTTAAAATTTAGAAATCCATGTAATCCTGTAATTTTGAAAATGATTTAGATGGTTTAAAAGCATTAAATAATAACTTAGAAGTAGCAGGGTGTAGTTTAGTTTTGCTGCTTACTAGCTTTCAGACTTAGGCTGAATTCTTCACATTTTAGGCTTTACTTTCTTTTCTGTAATATGAGGAGATTGTGCTAGATAACAAAAGAAAGCACAATGTTTTCTAAAACTGTAAAATTTGGAAACAGCATTGAGTTGTCATTCATTCATTCATTCATTCATTCATTCATTCATTCATATTATGGCCAGTTCAGCCTGCCCCGGGGATGGGGCTGGTGCAGCATGTGGTGCCAGGGATCGAACTGCGGTCCCTGCAGTTGCCTAAGCTTGCCTAAGCAGGCGCTTTAGACCACTAAGCTATCTTGCTGGCCCCGAGTTGTCATTTTATTTACATATCCATTTCAGAGTTTGAGAGTCGCATCAGATAACTAACAATGAAGTTACTAGGTTACTTCTCAATACCAACATTGCATATATTCTAAGAGATTTCAGATATAAGCCTGGCTCATAAGGTACTGAGTCACCAAGTTTGATCAACAAGCCTTGCTTCATTAGATAACCTACGTACTAAGACACAAGTTAGGATGAGCTGTTTTTCTTGATTTGGAAGGGCAATTTACAGTGCAAAAATTAAATACTTTTCTTCTTAAAGGCAATTAGATATGATTTTTTTAAACCTGTAATCAAACTTTCCATTTGCAAAAGAGGAACTTCTACAAAACAAGTTTTTAAATCTCATGGTTTCTCTAGGCCCCCAGTGTTAAAGGGGTTTTATAACTAAGTCAATCATTAAGAATCATTTTGTGACTCATTTTTCTATTTTTGTGCCAGGAAATACAATTTCTGGAATCTACATCTTTAAAGTAAATGATTCATCTTCATCTTTACTCCGATCAGGTTCATAACATTTGAACATAGAGACCATTTTGCATCTGGAAAAGTTTCAATGATTTATGCATAGTGAGCCAATTTTTAAATTTTTTATTGAAATATATTTTTTTAAAAATAAGTTTCACAAAGTTTTAAATTATTTTCATTATGCTATCCAAAAGTTTTCAGTTTTGTAACTCTCTTCTTGAGTTAAATGGTAGAGAAAAAAACAAGTCTGGAGATGAATATGTATACTTTTTGTTTTTAGAAAACCCAGACTTCTCTTTTGCCTTCACTATCAAAATGTGCTAAAACCAAATTTAGTGTCCAGTTGAATTGAGGTGCTTAGCTCTGATGGTGAGAAGCTCTTTTGTTCAAATTCTTTAGCAATATACCCTTTCCGAATGCTGAGCAATGCCTTCTCTCTTCACTAAACTTTGGTACGATTTTCCTGAATCCTCTGAAAGATGCCATATTCACTAACTGACCTGTCTGATGTGCATATTTTCAGTATAAAATTAAAGTGAAAGTGGCCAGCTTCAATGTGCATAAGGCACATAGCAGTGGTTGTCTGTAGTTCTGGGTGTCTTGTTATGTGGTCACAGGCCTTTTGTTCCAGAGGAGTTCTGATCACCCGCACATGCAGAAGCAGTAACACCACAAATATGCTTCCTAAATTGTGGATAGTTTCAAACCAAAAGCCAGTCATAAGCTCTGAAATCCTTCGCCATTTCCTGCAAACCTTTATATTTCCTTGTCTTGCTCTTAAACTAATTTTACCAAAATGAAAAAAAAAAAATGCTTTGTGATGGTGGGTCTCAAATGGGTTAATTTTATCCTAGCCAAAGAAGTTCTAGCTTAGCCTTTAATCCACCTTCCTCGCCCTTGTTAAGATGTTGTCAACATGAAAGAAAAGAGGAAAATGGAATTAATTATGAAGAAAAATTCCATGACTTCTTGAGCCAAAAACTATACATTCCATTGTGGTTGTCATGGAAACCAAGAAGGTATTTAAGCAGAGATGAGACAAAGAATGAGCTTGGACGTGTTTGTGATCTGTAAAGATTAGGGAAGCATGTTTTGAGTCTGGCCATTTAAGATCTGTAACCCAGGAAAAATCAAATGACCAGCTTTATTAATAAACTCTGCTTTTTTCCAATGTTCAGTCTGATGTACAAATAATCTTGCCATTTCATCACAGGTAAACTCACTGCTGAACAGACTTTGATAACACCAGTTGCTAAAAGCTGAACAAGTTTTCATTTGTTGTTCCTTATTTCTAATGACTTTTGGGATCATTTTCCAAACTATAGATGAGGTAGTCATGTTTTTTTTATGCAGCAAGCAGGAAATTTTCTTTCCTTTCTTGTTTCAAAGACTTTCATTTTGGTTGTGTGCTACTTACCAGCAACTTGACTATGGGTCTGTAAACTATTGATAACAGACATGGATACATTACTTGGTTGGTGTCTACAGAGGAACCCAAATGGTTAGCCATACGAGCCCCCATGAGTCTGATTTTGTCTCATAAGTCTGCCGTTGCATTAAGTCAGAGGAAAGATGTGCACGGGACCTAAGGTCTTCATTTTGGGAAGTTACATCTTATCACATAAAATTGTCATTAGTGTTTCCATTACAGTGTTTCTCTGTTTGTCTCTCTTTCCCTCTCCCTCTCTCCTCCTTTTCTTTTTTTCTGACTAATAGTTAAAAGAATTTTGCCTGTCATTGACTTTTCTTTTAAACGTGATGTCTATAGAAGTTGTTTAAAATACCAACTTGCCCCTGTTTTTTTTTTTATGTATTTTGCTACCTAAATGTTCACTTTTTCCTTTTGGCCTCATTCATTTATGGTTTACATGTTATCACTTTAGGCCTTTATTGTCAGTGGCCACAAAAAGCCTGTTCTCCTTAGGTGATATATTTTTATAAAAGAGATATGATCACTATCCCATGAGACAAGATATTTGGTGGTTTGGCAACAAAATAAAAAATTATTTCAAATCCTATTCTCAGAAGTAGTGAGTGCATTCCCACCAATGTTTCTGGAGCTCTTCTGGAAAAATAGCTAAGATCAAAACAAAATAAATAGTCCAGCCTCATGTCACATCACTATACATGTCAAACACCATGGTCCTCGTTAATGTTCTGCCATTTTTCACCTGAACAAGAAGTACGATGCAAGTAGTTTTATACATCTAGTTTGAAATTGAAGTGATATTGTCACTCCATTCTATGACTCGCATCTGTTGTTTTTTTTTTTTTTTTTTAATTAGGCATGCCTTCTCGTTGCAAGGTGGTTGCAAAAGATCCATCAGAGCACTCTGAGACAGAACTCCTGAGGGCTCATAGATACCTTGACAGAACCCCACTGAGTTGTTTGATTCTGAGGAGGGAAAAGTGGCTAACCAGTCTTGCTGTAACCCTCAAATATTTTTTTCTTATTTACAGAGGTCTAGTAAGACAGATTCCCCGAGGTTGGATGTCTTATTTTTGTATCTTGTATTTTTCCAACATTTTATTTAGAAAATTACATAATAATAGAAAAGTTTACAGGACTATAAAGTGAATAGTGTACAGTGAACAATGATTTTTCTGACCATCTATAAATAACCCTTTGCTATACTGTCTTTATCATATGTTGATCAAGTCATCCTGACAGTCTATTTTGTCTTTTTGATGTGTTTGAAAATAAGTTGTAGGCTTCAGACACTGTTCCTAAATACTGAGGCATCACATCATTAAGTAAAATATAATATATTTCATAGCAAAATTCACTCAGTGATCTTAGATAAAAATAAAGGCCTGCATGACATAAACTTCCATTAATATATCATGTTTGTTTTCACACTAAAGCAGCTCCCTATACTTCAATCTAGACAGTCCTTTCTTTATTCATTCTATATTACAGACTTCCATTTTGAATATGTTCACCAAATACTACTTAAACAGTCCTAGAACTGCATAAGTAAAACCATATAATAAATAATATTTTTTACTTTTAAAATTAAGTATAATATTTCTGAGATTATTATCTCTTTTAATTAAAAATTATACTGAAAAAATTATACATATTCATTGTGTACAAATTGATGTTTTGAAATGTGTGGACTAATTTCCTCTTTTATTACTGATTATTATTTTACAGATGTGCAATGGATATCTAACTGGTATCAACTTACTACACCCAGATAAATTAAACTAGTGTGGTGCTGGGTGCAGGAGGCCCACCTGAAGATTGTTCCCAAGAACATAAAAGGCAGAATGGGAGAAGCTCCAGGAACACTTAGGAACACTGTTTGGAGAAGCTGTTGGAAACTGTTAGTTCTCTTGGGCTGTTCTGCTGAAGGACCTTGTCATGCTGGCTTTCCCAATGAGATTTGGAGGAGCTCTGGTTGTCATCATCTTGAACATCACTTCCTGGCTCCAGAGGGGAAGATGGCACACTGCTCAACTTCATGGAGAAGCTTGTTGCATTCGATTTCCTAACAGAAAATCAGCTTTCCTTATGGCTTGCAGGAGCTCAGGATCTCACTGTTGCTGAGGATGGCTGTGGTTCTTTTGGGGGAACTGTGATACTTACCTTGAGCATTGCTCCCTAGCTCCAGTTCAGGTCCCTCAGCCTGCTAGCATAGATCTTTCATCTGCCTGGCATGGATTTTCTAGCTTCTACCACTGACCTTTGGGCCTTTTCCAGCATAGACCTGTGAAGTAATATCCAGACCCTCTGCTGGATTATTTAGTATTTAGTGTGTGGATAGAATTCCTGTACTTGTTGTGTATGATTCTTGGATGATTCATTATAAAATAATATTATAAAACATGCCCTGCATTATATCATGCCCCTTACAAAAACCAACCTTGACAGATGCATACATCACAATTTACTTATATCTTTGTTCTTGGTAAGTACAAAATGTATGTCATTTTTTATGTTATCAGGAATGGTACTATAATTATTCTTATATGAGCACTTGTACTTATGACTTCACTTATCATATAAATACCTAGGGGAGGGGTGTTGTGTCCAAGACTGTGCACATATTTAACTTTAGAAGGAAGTAGCAAACTGTTTTCTAAAGTTCTTGTACAATTTCATGCTTCTAGAAAACTGGAAAGCAGTTCACATTTCTCAGCACTCTCTTTGCTCAGTATTGATGAATTCTCATTATTATAAATTTTTCATGTGAGGATTGCTAATTCAGATAAAGGAGAAACCAGAAATTTAGAAAATTTGAAGGTCTAAGCTTTGGTTTTCCAGCGCTTTCCTATGCTTGCTGAAGTGGTAATTACTCTACATTCTGTAAAACTGAAACAATCTACCAAATTTACAAGTTTAAGATTTTTATACCTATGGTAATATTATGACATGATACAGATATTATCAACTTAATTCCTACAAGGAGATAGAGCCTATCTCCTCACTCATATATATTTTTTGACAGGCAAGGATCTTCATATCAGCATTATTAACATTGTTTGTTGATAATTCTTCGACCCGGCACATTTAGCAGCATCCTTGCCCTCTACCCACTGGCTTCAGTAGAACCCATCCCCAGAATTTTGAAAAATTATTTCTAGACCTTGCCAGCTGTCCTCTAGAGGGAGGCAGATTTCTCTTGTTGAGATCAAGTCCCGCATAGTGTAGACAAAATGTACCATGATGAATCTATTAGATGAGGATCAAGAAAACCTGAAAAACACTAGATACTTAAAACCAGGCATAGGGCTCACCTGATTATGGATATCTTTTGTTTTCAGATGACTCCACCTCTAAGTTAAGTGCTTTGGTTTCCACTTGTACACACAGGTCATCCTTGAATAACTATCTACCCTACATCTACACTCATCACTCTATGCACCATCTGAATAAAGCTATCATGTTCTTTAAATCTCAGAAACATTAACAACTCTTTCATATGCCACAGTCAAGCCACCCATGTCCAGCTCTGTCACTGACACTCTAGAAATAAATAAAAAGCAGAAACAAATGAATGCAGAAAAAGTCCCACTGCAATAGGTCTTTGCTAGTTCTAATAAAATTATATGGAAAGGCCCTTGTGTATCAAGCATTTTACCTTTAAATCTAGATGTCTCCAGTTCAAAAAAAAAAAAAAAAAATGGTTACAACTAGCTCCTACCCAGTCTATTTGTGAACGGTGTTCTCCTGTTTGCATTTTCATTAACAAGGTTATACCTTTGGACCACAAAACTGTCTTTTGGAATCCATTTTTCTAAATGAAGTTCCACAATGAAAATCATATAATTGATTAACATAACACAAATTTATAAGCATTTGGAATATTGTATGTGTTTCTATATTATGTTTCCTAGTTTATGCAAAGATATTTTGAAATTCATCAAAATCTACCTCTTGATATTGATGAAATTCAAAATGAGAGGAAATGATAGCTTGCTTTCTCTCTTCTCTCTTAGATCAATCTGAGCTTACATTCAAGATCACCAGGGCTATACATAGTTTAGTTACCTGGAAGTTGAAAAGAAAAGGTGAATACATCGCTAGCCTTGAGAGACCATCATTAGAACATGGCCAGGTTCACTGAAGTGGTCAAGATTTATATCATCTGCTGAATAATTTATCCATGATAATTTGTCCATAACTAGGGAATTTCCAAGTAATGAAAGACCTAAAGGAAGGAATTTGAAAGAAGCCAGCCATGGCAGATGATGGTCACACTAGGCAAATAAGTGCTGGTTTTTCAAATATAAGAACGGCACATCTCTTCAGTGTCTCTTACTAACCCAGAGCACTAGTGACTCACACATAAAGAATCACTCAGAAAAGTGTACATAGAGGTACACTCACAGATAAACACAACCTCAAAAAGTGGGACATACTTTCTTTTGTCCTGGAACTACTGCTTATGCTGTGTTCACACTCATCACCAAATGATCTGAGTAAAACTACACTGTCATTTGAATCTCAACAACTGTATCAAACACTTAATATCTTTTTTTTTTTTTTTTTTTTTTTTTTGTCTTTTGGAGACAGGGTCTCGCTATGCAGTTGAGGCTGGCCTTGAGCTCACTTTTGTAGCCCAGGCTGGTCTCGAACTCGCATCGATCCTCCTGCCTCGGCCTCCCGAGTGCTGGGACTACAGGCGTGAGCCACCACGCCCGGCTAAACACTTAATATCTTTAATGCTTTGGCCATTAATGTCTTTTTCCTCTGTACCACTAATTTCTCCTTCAATGGATTAAAAAAATATATTTCCTAAGCACAAATGGTCTCTCTAAAACAAGTTGCATACCACATGTGAGAAGAAAAGACCCTTCCATAATTGACATTAACAGAACTACACCACTTGAATTGATCAAATGGAGCAATGGTGGTGGTAGAGAGAATAGCACAGGAGTGATACAGGAGTGATTATTCTTCTCAATAAGTTAGTGCCTACTGGGTCTTACACTCTACAAAGTTGCCAGAATATTACACATGACCAGTATATCATGATCTTTATGTTCAGAAACTTACTAATGGAAAATAAGATAGTTGCAAATGGCCTTATAAAAATAAAGCAGATTCCAGTATAATGAGATCTCATCAGTTAATAGATAATTTATAAATAATGTTATTTTCCCCTTTTATTTATTAATCTGTTTCCATTCAACAAAAACTAAAACTGTTATTGTTGTCTTCTGAAATACAATCTTGGGAAATAAAAAAGCTTTGTATATTGTGTAGCATCATATGCAATAACATGTCATTTATATTTGACCAAATATTTTCATAAACTATATCTCCATCATAGGCTGATTCATATAGAATCCATTACTTGTTTTCTAAATTGAGTGATATTTACTTGCAGCACAAATTAGTATATTAGCACACAAAATAATTCTCTAAATGGAAGAGACTTGCTACCCTATTTCATCTTCTAAATGACTGTAAAACAAATGTTACTGCTAATGCTATAAATAAAAGAAATACAATCACCTGAATTAAGCTACCTTATGTTTCTGCAAACTGGAGATAACTGGCATCTATTCAAGGGATCATAAGGATTACAAAAGATTATACTAACACCACGTAAACTATAATTATCACCCTTCATTAATGATAACTGGAGTTTATGTAAATATATTTCTCTGCTAATTGGCTATAATTGAGATAATAATCCACAGGATAAATGGATTTTTGAAATCAAATCCCCTATGTTACTCACTACGTACATTTTTTTAAATGTAAGCTTACTGGCTGGTTTATGTTTATTTTGCTAGTTTCAACAAGAACAGGTTTTCATTAAGTACCAGCCACAGCTTCTGGGGTGAGGCAAGCTGGAAGCAGGGCTGAGGGTCCAGCCCTTGAGGAGGTCCATCTGTTCAGTGGAAGGGATGAGATAACCAGTGGGTTTTTAGGATGCATGTCGATGAGCTCGAGTGCTCTCTAACATGGTAACAGGCCAACCAGACTCCGTCTTTTCTTAGAACCCATGGCTGGAGTTTAAGGATTAACTTTTCCTTTTCCTTCCATACTCAGATCACCCTTGTCTGCAATGTTGTCTGCTTGGCGAGTCAACTTTAAATCCTTTCTCAGAAAATAGAGTCCTATTTTCTGAAAGTCTCTTTTCCTATGAGAAATATGACCATGCACTTGAAAAGGTTAAATAAGAGAACAGAGGTTTATAGCATGAAATTGGTAAGACTGAATGATGACACAAATTACCACTTGTCTAGAAATATTCTTCCTCTGATAAATTCGAGGGTGGGAGGGTCTTTTCAATAGCAAAGGGAAAATCTGGATGATTATAAATTATCCTTGCAATTAAAAAGAAAAAACTGATAGACCTCTTGTAATTTGTTGAGAGGGAATGATGGCTAAATGAAGGTCAGTTTGTGATATTTTCAGATATGTTGACTAAGTGTGCAGGATTTCCATAGCTAAAGTGTAGAGAATCTCCTTAGGATCTTGGTCTAGAGAGACAAACGGTGGGCGTAGGGTGTAGACATGTGCCTGAGATGTCCTGTCATTTATGCTGATGGTTATTATTTATTAAGTCTCTAGGCCAGGTGTGCTATTGCTAATCCTCAGAAAAATACCTATAGTATGATAATGGTTGGCAACTTGAACTCTCTACTAACTTCTATCATCACAAGAGTATGGTTTCAGGTGTTTGCATTTTTTTGAGTATTCATTCATATATTGCTAATAGCATCATGGTGCTACTGGGGGTAATGTGCATGTATTATGTATAATCTTAGAAGGAGACACAGTTTCTCTCATTTCTTTCCCTTGCATGAATGGAGGGGAATCACCATATTGAGAACATTCTGGGAATTGGAAAATTGGATGCTTCCCTGTAGGAGTCTGAATCCTGAGAAAACGATGCCAGCAAAGGTTGGACATCACTGCTGACAGAGGGGCTCAGGTCAGAATGCTCCTGCTGATATGTCTTTACTGATCCAGCCCTGCAAAGTACTGGAGCAGCTTTCTTCAATTTGGTGAAGTCTAGATTCTTTCAGGATGCTCTCTTTGTCATTTGTCTAGTAAGAGTGAGCTTCTATTGCTCACCAAGAACTCTGACTAACATTATAATATGAGGTCAGCCCTGTCTCCCTGTCCAAAATAAGAGGAAATAGGACCAAGTAAAACGATGAAACAAGCAGAAAAGAAAATGTTAGAGTCTTAAAAGTCAATGACTTTTAAAAGAAAAAAGTACATGGAAATTGTTATATATAAAGTGCTTCAGTTGATGATAATAATAATAGGAGAGCAAAACAAGTAAATTCTGAGATTATTTCTAATAGGAAAAAGTTATCAGAAGGGAAATTTTCTAACTAAATGAAAAAAGCACATCACTTTTTTTTTTTTTTTTTTTTTTTTTTTTTTTTTTTTTTTTTTTTTTTTTTTTTTTTTTTTTTGTATTTTAGGGAAGGGTCTACAGGGTGTTCAGGATCTCACCACTAGATTGCACATGTAGTGATCTGTCTGTTTACAGTTTCTCAAGAGCTGCGATTACAGGGGTGCACCACTACACCTAATCTCTACTGCCATCTCAGCATGTCCCAGGAGCAGGGCCAGCACAGCAGGCCCAGGGGATAGAACCTCCAGACTCTGAACCATCTTGCAGGTGTTTAATCAGCTGAGCTATTTGCTGGCCCTCATATCACTAATTTTTTAAGTTAAAAACTTTCCAAAAACTCTTTCTGAAATTTAACTTCATATTTAAACTTTCTCCCTCGCTCCCCATTTCTGTTAGGCCACATCTACCTATTTAAGTGGTGTTAGTTTTCTTTAAAGTATGTATTTTCACAAATAATTTATGACATAAAATCTGGAGTTTTAAATGAAAGTTATAATTAGGCATGCCTTTAACATGCATATTATACTCCAATTAAACAAGGGCATCAGGGTGATGACTTTGATTTAAGAAAAATACATTTCACTGGGGGTCCCTGGTGACAGATCAATAAAAATCGGGTGAAACGATACCTTTTATGACCTTTTTGATACACTACTTTTGAAATTCTCTCATTTTCAAAATTTTAATACCGAATATCACTTGAGGTCAACATTACATTGAAAGAGAGAAAATAGTTTTGAATTTCCTTAGTATAAGAAGCTTAATTTTTTTTCAAGAATAGAACTATGACAAGGGGTCAGACCTTGGTCTTTTCAGCATCAGTAGGTAGTCTAGGTTAGCTCTTTATTGCTTGGTTAAACATTTAGCTTTTTTTGTTTATGAATCTCCCTAAAATTGTGGTATACATTTTTTTTCACTTTTTTTTATTGTTTAAATTTAACACGGGTTATATTACATATTTTGATCATCAGATCAGTTTAGATTACTACATATAGGTATATAAGATTGATCAAACAATTAAACATTAACCTTTCTAAATCAACATTATTATCTTTTTTTTCCCCCCTTTATTTTCTTTGGAAGTTGACACATTGCATAATGTCCTCACAATTGTTCTACAGAGTACAGTGTGTGGGCATGACCCACCTCCCTATTGATGTTGCTTAGAAAAAAAAAGGAAAAGAATATACTTCTCTTTGGACTGAGAGGAAGCAGGTACATATACATTCAAGTGTTCTGCAATTGCAGTGGGCCACAAGTGAAGCTTGTGATGTTGGAAGCTATTAAATCTAAGCCTCCTAAAGCTCGTCTCACCAATCTAGCTCTGTGTTTCATGCATTGTACTTAAGCATTTTTTTTTCCTGCTGGGTGGTCAAGGGCAAGTTGAAGCAAGACCTGTATAACTAAACATTTTTTTTGTATCTTCCAGGGTCAAATCCCCTCAGGATTAAGTTTGGGACCATACGCAGTACTTTGTAGAACTGTTGTTAGTGTCAGCCTTCGGGACAAGTCACGGCCATTGCTTGGCCATTTTGCTTTCTGTGAAAGCCTGAGAGAATGTTTTTCTCTGGGTGACTCTCCTTAGATGCACCACAGTTCATTCATCCCTTTCCTCTGAGGTCCCATAATCTCCTTGACCAGGAAATTTGGGACACCTCTGAGTT
>PVJA010023081.1:0-33470 GCA_004027025.1 Myocastor coypus
TTGCTCTTTTTTTCTTTTTTTTTTTTTTTTTTTTTTTTTTTTTTTTTTTTTTTTTTTTTTTTTTTTTTTTTTTTGCGACAGGGTCTCGCTATGCAGTTCAGACTGGCCTTGAGCTCACTTTTGTAGCCCAGGCTGGTCTCGAACCCGCACTGATCCTCCTGCTTCAGCCTCCCGAGTGCTGAGATTACAGGGACTTTCTCAACTTCTGGTTTTACTTCCAACATTCACCATTTTCCTTTTCTTTCAAAATTACTTTGATAATTTCATTTTCTTTTAAAGGACAAACAGTAATCCATCGTACATATTTATGAGGTAGGGTGGCATGCATTGAGATAGACATGCAGTGTGAAATGATTAAATCAAATTAACAAGGAACTGTTTCCTTTATAATCATCATTAAAAAAAAGAAAAATGAGGACTCTCTACTTTCATATGATTATGCCTAAGTGATTTATTTATTTATTTATTTATTTTGGGACGGGGTTCGAACTTACAACCTTGCACTCGCCAAGCAGGCACTTGTGCCATGGAGCTATCTTTCCGGCCCCTGCCTAACTAATTTATAAGGAGCAAGAAAAGGGTACTAAAAAGTTTTAACTACCATGAACTGAAAATGTAGATTTCTAGGCAAAATAATTCTTGATTACTGACTGAAATGTTTCTCATAAAATCCTCTATTATTTCTAGAGGATTCCCAACATGGGGGTGGGGGATAAATCTTTAAAAGGGATCATTTTGGTGGATAAATTGTCTTCTACTCACATTATTTTCATCCCCATTCCTTTCGCTTTATGCTCTGAAATTTCCTATTTCTGATATTACCACCGAATGTCAGAGGCATGCAAATGGATTTTTCAGATTTCTGTACCCACATAATAAAATGGGATTACAGCTTAAATTTAAGTACCTTGTTGGTCTGTCTAAATAGAAAAAGAAATCTGAGCTATAGAATACCTAGAAAAAAATTAAGTTGATTTAATTGCAACAATTGAGTTTACTCAATTAAAACAATAAGATGCTGGGAGTTGGGTTGCTGGGCAACACTGGGCTGTAACCTGCACAGGAACTGCTTTGCGCCCTTCTAGAGCGTTTGGCAAGCTTTCACTGCAGCTGGAGCTCTGGCTTTGAAATGTCTGCCACGCTGTTGTTATGCTTAACAAAGGAGAACTGTTCCCACCAGAGACTCTGGAAGATCTGAGGAGCCAGCGCTAACAACAACGTGTCCTGCTGGAGAAAGGATGGGGAGAGGGCGGTTAGCAGGTACTGGGCACACTTGCCAGGAGCCACTTCTAATGTTCTGTACTGCAGTGGGACAACTATGGCTGGCAGTAGTGAACTGCCTATTTCAAAATAGCCAAGAAGGAGGATTTTGATTCCCCACATGAAAGAATGATTCTCATCTGAGGTAACAGAGATGCCACTCACCCTCATCTCGTCATTACACCGGCACACATCTATCAATGTCATACTGCGTCCAATAAATAGCTACAATTGCTATGAGTCAATGAAGAATACTTCTGTTATTCCTAATATGTGCCAGGCTCTGGATATAACTATAAGAACTGCAAGGAAAATACATATACACATACACAGTAAATAACTATGAAATGTTTTAATTTTAAGAATATGGAAATGAAGACCAGGTATGGTGGTACACCCTTGTAATCCCAGAACTTGGGAGGCAGAGGCAGGAGAGTCATTAAGAGCTTGAGGCCAGCCCAGGTGACAAAGTGAGTTCAAGTCCTGCTTGAACTGCATAGTGAAACCCTGCATCAGAGGCTAGATAGATAGATAGGTAGGCCTTTTTTTTTTTTTTTAACCAACCATTTGTCAAAGCCTTTGAAAGGTAACAGGCTTATATAACCATTATGTGCTACATGTATCAAATCCTGGTGGGCTTGTGCTGGCCAGATAGCTCAGCAGATTAAAACACCTGTTTAGACAAACGCAGGGACTGGAGGTTCGATCTCTGGCCTGCCATGCTGGCCCTGCAGCCAGGGTGTGCTGAGACAGTGATTGAGACTGGGCATGGTAGCATGCACCTGTAATCCTGTGCTTGGGAAGCTGAAAACAGGAAGGTCACTATGAGTCTGATCTGTGTAGTGAGACTCTGTACACCCTGTGCAAAATACATTTAAAAAAGAAAGAAAACAAAAACAAGTCCCGGTTGGGCTCAGATAACAACCATGTTTGTGTTGATCTGGATGCACAATGCTTTCCTCTGTCATTGTCATTTCCAAAATTGTCATCACTGTCACCATCCTGAAGGCCCAGCTCACTTTTAGCTCATCTGAGTTGGGTGTTATAGCTGCTCTTATTTCTCCAGTCGCTTGCTTGGGGCTCCCTCACCTGCACAGCCAACAGATCTCCTCTTCCTGTGGTCACGCTGATCACAACTGGATGTGGTGCGTAAGCCTCTCTCCATGATCTCTCCCAGCTCATGCTGAGTCTGGCCATGAGGTGGCCCCTGCTCTAGCTAAGGCCATGGGTGACTGAGGCCTTTCCCCACTTGTAAGAATAGTACAGGACTGATGGGGTTTTGTCTGAATTTTTTCCTCTCTTTACCAATAAACTTCTTATAAATAAAATAACCAGAACTGGGTACAGTGGTGCATGCCTATTATTCCAGAACTCAGGAGGCTGAGACAGGAGGATCACTGTGAGTTTGAGGCCATGCTGGGCTACATAGTGAGTTCAAGGCCAGCCTAAACTACATAAGGAGACCCTGTCTCAAAACAACAACAAAAATAACCCCCTAATAATTCACCATAGTTTATTGATAGGCAATACAGAGTATTTGGCTAAATTTATCTGCTAGTTTCCCAGATTTCCCAGGAATAGTCATCTTTTCCTCTAAAATAAATAAAGTTTAACCTGTTTAACAGAGAATGCTTAATGTAGGGGAGGTGCTCACTGTTTTTTTTTTTTGTTTGTTTGTTTGTTTTTGTTGTTGTTGCTGATTTTTCTGTTTGAAGTAGCAAAGCAAATAAGATCTTGAGCATTGTGTTTTTATTAGAAGTAGCATGGTAAGTTGGGAAAAAAAAGACTTTCAGTGATTTTTTTTTTCTTTTTTGTTTTTGTTTTTTGGAGACAGGGTCTCGCTATACAGTTGAGGCTGTCCTTGAGCTCACTTTTGTAGCCCAGGCTGGTCTCGAACTTGCACCAATCCTCCTGCCTCAGCCTCCCGAGTGCTGGGATTATAGGCATGAGCCACCACGCCTGGCCTTTCAGTGATTTTTGAAGGAGATCAGTTTCTGATTTAAAGCAAACCAAATGTTACAGTGAATCATGCTGCGAAAACACGTTGGGGAATATAACGATGAATCTGTCACAGTCAGTCTTTGATAGCAGAGAATTTAAAGCTGCACAACTGTCTCCTGTGCTTTGCCATGAGATGCCCTCTCCCATGCTATAGGGCAGCAAGAAGGCCTTTGCCAGACGCTGAGCAGTTGTCGGCAGCACACTGTTGGACTTCTAAGCTTCCATGACCAGGGAGACATCGAACATCATAGGCACCCTGTTTTCAGATTGGTCTTGGGTGGTTTTGCACATCTGCTTCTTCATATAATTCTGAAATTAACTCACAAAATTCCACTGTGAAAAGAATGCCCAAAGCTCTCTTTTCTTACAGTTACAGGATCTCATAAACTTGCTTGATCTCTCCCCATGTGCACTGGTGACCTGGGCCCTGTGGCAGTAACACAAGCAGAGCCTGCTTGCATCGCCTGTGCTACGGTCAGGCAGTTGACCTCTGCCTGATAACTGTACCACTGGAAAGTGTGGCCCCAGTGTCACTCTAGGAGAGAAACAAAAGTAAGGAGACCCCAGAAGAAAGCTTTGAAGGGCAAAATTTATACATGTCTTATCCTGGTTCCACCTGCAGTTCACTGGTAAAATTCTGACATATAACCAGCTCTAATAAAACTGTGGAATTATTTTCCCACCGGCTGGGAAGAGGAGTGGAAATGGTGCTAGAGAACAAATTTTACCTAATAGATGTCAAAATGGTAAGGCAGGCCAGAGATATAGCTCAGTGGCATAAGTGACTGCCTGGCAAGTGCAAGATCCTGAGCTCAATTCGTAGTACCAAAAAAGGGGGGAAAAAGACTGGCAAGATAGCTCTGGACTAAGTTCTTGGGACTGGGGTTCAATCTGGCACCACACGAGACTGTGGTTCCAGTGCTGGGGAGACTGAAAACAGAAGGACCACTGTGAGTCCTAGCTGCACAGTGAGACCATGTATCAAATACATACATACATACATACATACATACATACATATATACATACTCTATAGATTGAGACTTGATCCATGATCCCTGGGATTATATGTTTCAGTACTGATGGAATTATCAGTCTGAGTACAGCTGAGACCATGGGTGTGGTCTAGGGCAAATATTGTAAGACAGAGAGCCTGAATATAATATAAAGAGAGACAGATAGACTCAGCTGTTGCTCTGCTGTCGTGTTTGGTTGGCTGCCTCTGTCACCATTTTGTTGCTGTTCCGCCGCCATGAACTGGATGCTCTTTGCCCTGTTCCACTCAGCCTTGGGCCAGCCGAATATGGACTGAAGCCTCGAGTAACTGTGAGCAAAATAAACCTTTCCTTCCTTCATTTTGAGTGTTGGGCATTTGTCCCAGCAACGAGTAAAAATTAACTAACACACATGGTAGGCCAACCTTACTCAGGACTGTTGTAACAGGGATAGCAACTACAGCTGGGAACCTGACCGATGGGCTGACTAGCACTGGCTAAGGACAGAATCTTCATTCTCAGTGCTCAGTATTGTTTCTGATGAATAGCCAGAGATCATTTTCCTCCAAATCTTTTGTAATATGTATTAATGCTCAAAGTCACAGCTAATATTTCTCAACAACTTTAGGAAACAATGATTTTATAGTCATCATAGAACTTCTCAAAGTTTCTTCATGGAATCTGTTATATGAAGGCAATGTTTTACTTTCAGATAGATTTTACCTGTGGTTAATATTGTTCATAATGTCTGCATAACTAAAATTCACGTGAAAAAGATATAATCAAAAGATTTGTTCTGAGTTAGGGAGATAGCTCCGTGGCTTAAGCCCCTGCATGGCAAGTGCAATGTCCTGAGTTTGACCCCTAGTATCACACACACACACACACACACACACACACACACACGCACACACACACACACGTTGTTCTTCCTACATCATATTACAGGGTTAAAACAAGACTTTTGCTTATTAAGTCTAGTCCTTCTTACATCGGTTACATAATTAGTCAAATTGTCCCCTAGAAGGAGATGTTCAAGCCTCAACCCAGGTAATCCTGCCTTTGTGATTACAGATGGGTACCAACATGCCTGCTATTAAATATTTACTATTATTTT
The DNA here is from genome assembly GCA_004027025.1 of Myocastor coypus. NCBI lineage: Eukaryota > Metazoa > Chordata > Mammalia > Rodentia > Myocastoridae > Myocastor > Myocastor coypus. Next base: position 5,374 of record PVJA010023081.1, read on the forward strand.
ATGAATTTAGGACAGGGTGTACAGATAAAGTATACAGGGCCTCAATATACAGATCATACTCCTAGTGATCCTCCTGTTTTCTGTCTCCCAAGTGCTGGGATTACAACTGCACTTCCATGCCCATCTCAACCACTGGCTCAGTGCACCCTGGTGGTGGGGCCAGCACGGCAAGCTGGTGATCAAATGCCTGCTGCTGTGCTCTGCTGAAGCAGGTGCTTTAGTCCACTGAGCTGTCTGGCTGACCCTACTGTTTAATTTTTGGTTTAGGACAGGATCTTGCTATGTAGCTCCCTGGCTTTGACCTTCCTGTGTAGAACTGCTATCCTGAGAAAGAAAAGTGAGTTTTGGATCCAGAGGTGCACAGGCATTCAGAAAGGTGTCCATGGAGACAGAGGCAGAGTGATGTGCTACAGCTGCTGGGGGAGGAGAAGCAGAGGAGGAGTGGGAAGAGGAAGAGGAGGCAGTAGCTGGCTAGTTGCTGGAAAAAGGCATGGAACAGATTGTTCCTCAGAGCCTCAGAAGTAATTAACCCTGGTGACCTCTCAGTTCTAGATCTCTGGCTTTCAGAACCATGGGAAAATAAACTTCAGTTGTTTTAAGACAGCAGCTTTACAGTCATTTGTTAAAGTAGCTCTGTGAAACTTGTACACTTCAGCTAGAATGGATCTGGTCTTTCAGGAAGAGGGTCTGCGCTCGCGTGCTACTTCTGTGTGAAGCACTGCTCGTCACTGGTGACATGAAGATGGAGTGAGAGATTACAAGCTGGTCAGGCAATAGGTGTAAGTAGATAGATCTGAATTCGGATGTGAAAATATCCTTGTCTCTTGAGACTAGAGAAACTCCAGTCTCAACAGAAAATGTACACAATGTCAAAGAGCATGTTTTACTTCTTATTCTTTCTTCAATAGTCAAGCTCTCCCATTCAGTAAATATCTATTGTTTCATTGCAATCTTTTTTTTTTTTGGTACCAGAAATTAAACTCAGGACCTCACACTTTGCAGGCAGGCGCTGTGCTACTGAGCTATATCCCTAGCCCTTGCTGAAATCTTTTGAGATGTTAAATATAGTAAGTATATTACTCTACAAACTATAGAACAGGAAGCGTTCTTTTGTTTATCCTAAAGTCTTCAGGAAAGATCATGAATATTTCATTTTTATTAAAGCCTTGATGATTTTCATACATTGCTTATTAAGTGCTTTATTAACTTCACAGTTTTTCATGCAAATATATAAAATTCTTTTGCTGACAGGAATTAGATGAAAGCCTTATGTCTTAGACTACTGTACAAGCTAAAAAGTATACAGCACTTGATAGTTTTGGGAAATCACTTTATATCAAGAAAATAGAATTAAAAAAACTGTTCTTCTTTATGGTATAATTTGCTTTCTGATGTCAAATGAAACGGTCTTTCTTGTGTTTGGGATGGGATTTCTACCTTAGAATACCAATGTTATGTTACTCAGCTTGCTGTTACTGTGAACAAAAATATCTAAAAATCAATGGGGAGGACAGATTCATTCTACTTCATGTTTGTCCAGCTCCACTGTGTCTGAACATGCAGTGCAGCAGAGCCTATGACAGGGGATTCCTGGTGGGATGAGACCGTGCATCCCCCAGCAGGCAGGACATAGGGCGAGAGGGAAGGGTGGGGGCGATGGAGGTGGGGAGGCTGGGGACAAGACAGAGAGCTGAGGGTCACACCGCTCACAGCCCTTCAACCCATTTCTTCATAGCCCATCCAGCTGTGAATTTGTCCATCGATTAGATAATGAACACTTGCTATCTCCTTCCATGCTCATTTTGTTCTGGTCCTCATCGGCAGCATGCACGCATTACAGCTCCTCACCAGGAGCCCGTGTCCACACTCCTCTCTCGTGCCCTAACTCTTCCCTCCCTTCCCTCACCCCATTTTCTTGGTCCCCTTCCCTTTTATAAAAGAGCTATCTTTCTGTTTCCTGTTATCTATCTTTCATCTTGTTCTTTATATTTTGGACTCCTCATATGAGAGAAGCCATGCGATATTTAAACTTGTTTCTGATTTATTTCACTTACTATTTTTTAATTTTAACTTCATAATTTGTACTTTTTAATTTTTAAAATTTTATTCAGATGTTTTTTTATACTAGGAATTGAACTCATGACCAAGCCCTTGAGAGGAAGGCGACATGTCACTGAACGATAGCCCCACCTTCCTTGCTATTATGTGTCAAGGTACATCTGCTTTCCTACAGATGACTCATTTATCCTTCTTTATAGCAGAATAGCATTCCATCATGTTTAAATATCACAGTTTCTTTATCCACTCATCTGTTTGTGGACATGTAGGCTGTTGCCAAGATTTAGCTATTGGGAACTGGGCTGCTATAAGCATGGGTATGCCTGAATCACTGTGACATGATGTCTTTACCTCTTTTGGGATGATAACTAGGAGGGGAATAGTTTAGTCAAATTTCTACTTGTAGTTTTTGGCAGAAACTCCATACTAATTTTCTTAAGTGTTGTACTATGTAGAAGGGTTCCTTTTTTTCACCATAGCCTTGCCAAAAATCGGGAAATAATTTCTAACTAGTGGTTGTTATGACTTGAATGTTTGTATCCCCTCAGAATTCATAAATTGAAACGTAAATGCAAGTGTGATGCTAGCACAAGGCAAGAGCTTTGGGGATGATAAGAATATAGAGTGGGGTCCTTCTGGGTGAGTGAAGGCCCCTCTAAAGAGATCGCAAAGCCCAGTGTGGCACACACCTGCAATCCCAGCATTCCGGAGGCTGAGGCAAGAGATCACTGTGTGTTTGAGGCTGTTCAGGGCTACAGAATGAATTCAAAGCCAGCCTGAACTACATAGCTCGATTTGTCTCAGTAGGTAGATAACTAACTAACTAACCAACTAACTGAATAGATCCCAGAGAGCTACCTTACCTTTCCCACCATAAAAGTGTACAGCAAGATGAGAGCCCTTGCCAGACACACAGTCTTCTGGGGCTTTAATGTTGGATTTTCCAGCCTCCAGAACTGCCAAAAATAAATTTCTGTTGTTAATCGGCTACTCAATTTATAGTATTTTGTTGTAACAGCAAGAAGAACCTAAGGCAGTTATTACAGTTTGGACTGAAAGTGACTCCCCAAGGCTAGCTGACAGGCCTTTGGGAAGTGATCCAATCACTCTGGCATTAAGTTCACCCCTTTCTTATGGAGGGGAAGAAGTATTAAACAATTTTGTCCAAAACTATACAGGTTTTAGGATTGACTGAACTAGAGGGCAGGTCTGTTGAGGCACATTCTATAGAACTGTTGGGAAAAAATCATTTCATATTTAAGTCATGATTAGGGCTTGCCTGAGGTCTTGTGGCTCACAGCTGCTGAGGTATGCGGGAACGAAGTGCCCTGTGCATCAGGTCACAGGTGAGGCCTCCAGGGTCTCCTGAGGCTGTGATGCCCCTGGCAAGATTGCATCAGCTGAAGACATCCTCATTCCTTGAGAGCCCAGTAGTCACACAGAGTTTCACCTTGGAGAAAGGACAAACTCCTTACCCTGCCATCTCTCCCCACTCTCCCCATCAACATGAAGATCCTTGTTAACATGAAGTCACCACCTGCCCTTCAAGTCACCCTCCATTATTGTCTACACCCAGCAGTGGCTACCTCTGAGGGTCTTTGTCTTTACCACTCTTAGGCACTGACCTCCCAGCCCTACTTCGTGTATTGCTAAATTTGCCTGTTTCTTATTTTATCCTTTCACCACCCTGTACTCTTCATGCAGGCAGTTGGGGGTCTTGGCCAGGTCCTTGATACTGGTCTATCCAATTTCAAGGTCTTTGATGTTTTTTTCCTACTGTGTTTCTCCTTGGACAAGTCATCTCTTCAGTAAGAACCATCTCTACCTCACTCCGCACCTGGTGCCTTTGTCACACTCCTGGGATCACAAGCATGTTTTGCTAAATGACTCTCTGTTCTGCCTTTCTTGGGACCAAAAGACCATTCCAATAAGAGTATTTCTTAATACTGTGTATGCTCATGTGACTCTGGGTTTCAGTTAGAGAAATGAAACAAAGACTTCAGTGGCAAACATTTGTTTGTATCTGTCTTTTCATGATGTACTTACAATCAATTAAATGAGTTTCTACTGTTCTAGAAACGCTTTTGGACAAGATTTTAAGGTGGTGCTATTATCAGCTTCCTTCTAAGGAATGGCTTGCTAACTAAATGTTACCACATTTGAGCCGCTTGCTTCTTCTGGTATTAGATTCTAGGTTCTTATCTGGAATAAAGACTTGGACAAAAGTCTTTGTCCAAGCAATGGCAAAGTTTATACAAGAAAGTAAAAGTGACGAGTGGGAGAAATACTGGCACTTCAGAGCAAGCTTGGGCAGGGTAGAGAAAAAGGGTGAGAACGAAGATAAATCTACATGCTGCATCTAGGAGATGGTATGCACTGTTGTGGAAAGTGAAGCCTTCACGGTGTCCACATACCATCTAACTCTGGAAGAAAAGTACAAGACCTTCTACATAAAGGCACTGAGAGTCAGGGCTGGGTTGCACATCTCAGGCTGAAGCCAGATCCAGGACAACCTATGAAAAACCTGCTCTCATGAGAAGTCCATAAGCAGGACTTTGGGAACTGTTCTGTGCCTGTGTCCTGGATCTTGTAGTTAATGGGTCAGGGCTACTGCACACCCTCAGCTAGCTTTTGCCTTGCTTTATCTCTGTGACAGGGACATGACAGCGGCTATGCTAGGAACCTTCTGATTTCTTTGTCCTAAATTCTTGCTCACCTTTTCTAGGTAACTCACAAGATGAAAGACAACTCTTTCTTTGAGCTCTTTTCTGCTTTAGACTGGGATGTGACTAAAGTTTTAATTTGTTTACCTTCAGGCCCAGTAATTAAAAGGCTATCAGCTGGGCATGATAGTACAGGCCTATAATCCCAGCACAAAGGCTGAGACAGGAGGATCACCTTAGATTCAAGGCCAGCTAAGTTACACAGTGGGATGAAGGCCAGCCTGAACTACATACTGGGACCCTGTCTCAAAAAACAAAAATAAACGAAATATGAATAAATGGAGAACAATAACTAAATGGGGATAATATTCATGTTTTTATTGTTGCCTTTAAGAAACAAAGGGATTCAGTTGTATTTCTCAGAATTTTCCAGGTGAAATATCTGTGCATGAGAAATAAAAGTAAGCTTGGTACTGTGCCAGTGTTTTGTAAAATACTCTAGTGGGGCTCCATGTATACACATGACCATGTTTATCTGTGATTTGAAATGGTGAGAATGCCGGGCGTGGTGGCGCACGCCTGTAATCCCAGCACTTGGGAGGCTGAGGCAGGAGGATTGGTGCCGAGTTTGAGACCAGCCTGGGCTACAAAAGTGAGCTCAAGGCCAGCCTGAACTGCATAGCGAGACTCTGCCTCAAAAAAAAAAAAAAGAAATGGTGAGAATACCTAGATACAAAGCTGTACTTCCAATAATTCAAGTACTGTGAACTTAACTGTCCAAACTTGCCTCTTTATTGTGTGGGCCTAGTTTGTAGGAGAGGACAAGTATATTTCCAAACTTGATTAACAGCTCATAGAGGTAAGGTTATTAAAAAAAATGTAGATTGTTTCACATACTCACAGGTGGACATGTACAATGACCCTAGAGTGTGTGTATTGCTTTTTGTGATCTATATGTCTGAGAATACATTTGCCAAAGGGTTTAGGTTACCGTTCTACTTTTAGGCATGCTTTAAGCAAATCTCATCAGTTTTCAGTGTCTGGATCAAAGGATTAAGGGGGTTTAGAAAGATTAGAAGAGTTTCAAAGACTGATGTCTATAAAGTATTGCTCCAGCAATAGCAGCCTGGGTGCCAGGTTCCCAGAGAAAGTATAAAACAGGAGAGTTCACAGTGCTAAGATGTAGCTGTCCTGAGTCGACGCAGACTAAATTTCACAGCACTGAGCTGGTCTGGATTCTGTACTTGCCCAGAAGAGTGCACTGAGGAGACATGTGGACTTACAAGCAAAGCATGATGTCTTGAGACCGCAGTCTTGAGAGCAGTAGAGAAGGGCTATCAGAAAGGAGCAAACTAAAACGTCAAGACTGCTTTTAAAATGACCAACCAGAACACAGCACTTGATCAGTGCATTTTCTTCTTCAGTCCATGGAACCAGTTACCCGCCTCACAGGAGTAGAAAAGGTACTATTTTTCTGAATCAAGGCAAATTTGTATTATTGACTTGTGTAACACTTTGTTCCTTTTTAATGTACCAAAGTCTACCAAGAAGCACAGACTCCAAAATACACAGAATTCCAGCTTAAGAGCAAGCATTGCAGAAAACCTAGTGGTGGCGTGTTTCTGTGCCACTAAATGAGTTTCAGTTTTCCAAGAAGATCGATCTATTATTTTGCAGATCAGAACCTGGCTTATGTCTGCAAATAAAGGCTTTTGCATAGGTTATTAGCAGTGTTAAGGGTAATATGGCAACATCTACCTGCATCAAGCCCCCACAGTGTGTTTTCTACTACTAAATCTATTACATATCATTTTAACCCCTAAATTCTGCAGATGAAGGTACTCATGTTCAAGATGAACTTTCCTACAGCAACACAATTTTTAAGTGCAAATTTTAAAAGCCAGTATCTGACAATCTCCTGTAGTGCTTTTGCTAGAATAGGAAATCTACTTGACATATATAAGTTACCAATTTATAAGGCATGCTATCCCTGGAAGGAAAGGCTTTCAGTAATGGTGTATACCTAATACCTAATAATAACCAGCACTGTTTCTGAATGCCTTTTTTTTTTTTTTTTTTGGTGGAACCAGGAATCAAATTTAGGACCTTGCACTTGCCAGGGAAGCACTTATTCCTCTGACCTATCTCCCCAGCCCCAAATACCCATTCTCATAAAACTCAAAATTTCACTTTGTCAATTCTAGAGTTAACAAGAACAACTTGGCAACTTAAAGATTATTCTCGCCCACTATACTAGTTCTCAATCTCAGTGAAAGTAAAAACCATGTGTCCCTCACCCCACCTAACATGCAGCTCATTGGGGCAGAGGCAGCTGCTCAGAGCCAAACATGAGAACCTGTTTGCTATTCTCAAATCCCTTTGTGAATGACAGGTCTGCTTCATTTCGTTTCTATAAGGAATCATACACCCAGCCCGTAAGATACAGCTGATTCTCAGCTTTAAATGTGTGCCTCATACAACTAACTTTATTATAAAGTTAAAAATTTACCTACAGAGCATTCATGACATTTCTAGCTAGGAGGTGGGGGGACTTTTCAACCACTGCTCTGCTTATGCTCTTATACATATCTAGGATCATAAAATAGGCATGGCTACAACTCCTTGAATTACTTATTTAGAGGTATAAATGAAATAAACCAACCAGTTAGGGTTAGCCTCAAACTCAAGGCAATCCTCCTGCCAGAGTGCTGGGATTATAAGTAGGTTCCACCATGCCCAACTTTTTATTTTTATTTATTTATTTATTTATTTATTTATTTATTTATTTATTTATTTATTTATTTATATTTTTGGCTTTTTGAGACAGGGTCTCACTGTGCAGTTCAGGCTGGCTTTGAGCTCACTTTTGTAGCCCAGGCTGGTCTCGAACTGGCAGCGATCCTCCTGCCTCAGCCTCCCAAGTGCTGGGATTACAGGCGTGAGCCACCACGCCCGGCCATTTTTTTTTTCTTTTTTTTTTTTCCCCAACTTTTTAAATAATTTAAATTTTGTTAAATCTAAACCAGACCCTGCTTAATTTTTCTCCAAATTGTTCTTGGTAGATGTTATACAAAATTGTTTATGAATAGTAAGAAAAAAATCGTATCTTAAGAATTTCTGAATTCATACTATTGTCATAGAAAATCTAAAAAAGCTTTTAACAAAAATATTAGCTCAGAATTAATCATGCTAGAAGGCAGATCCTAGGAATCAAAAGTAAATTCATTAACCACTTTGTAATAATTTTTAGTATTTATTGGTGTAACCCTTAGTATTAAATAAGTGGTTACATCTGCTTTATGGTGAACAACACTGTTGTGAGTTGTTATTTACGGTGCATTGCAAATTTCGAGTAACTACTCTCCCCTTTTTTTGATACAGGTCTTCCCATGTAGTTCAGGATGGCCTTGCACTCACTACTGTATCCCAGGCTGGTCTTGGACTAATGGGGATCCTCCTGAGCCTTCAGAGTACTGGGATCACAGCTACATGCCATCACACCCAGCTCTTTAATCTACTTTAAAATCCTTTCTTTTAAAGACTTATACACATCCCTATCACCTGAATGCTAAAAGGCTGTGTCTATGACACTTTATTTTGATGCCTATAGATTGAATTTACTTTGAGCACATTATCACTGTTTTACCTAATAAACCTCTGAGGAGGGAAAAAGATGAAAAAAATTAAGACCTGTTATGTACAAGTTCTAACTCCTCAGGAGAAATATAATGTATTATAAACATGTACCAGTGAAAAATAAAATATTAAATCCTCTGGTCTCATGTCAATATCCAGTGATAAAATTGTTTATGCTGCCCTGGATATACAATATGACAAGCCAACCAAATCTAAATCTAGCTAAAACTAGTTTCTAAAAAGTTCATTTTAGCCATGTTTAAATTCAGATAATGGTGGCACATTACCCATTCTTATTTAAGTATTAAAGGTTACAATGGGATGGTGTTTGTAATAGTAAAAAATAGTACAAAACCTCAACACTTTAAAGTCATTGTTGGACCAGGGATGTAGGCTGGCAAACACAGGTCCTGAGTTTGATTCTTAGTACCAGAAGAAAAAAAAAAAAAAAGCCATTGTCTTACATGTCTTAAGTATATGGGCCCATTAATCTGGTTCTAAATCTGTATGTACAATAATTAGCTTTGTAAGGGCTTAAGACAGATGAAGCTGCTCTTTACATAAAAGGGGGGTTTGGAGGAAATGGAAAAGATGTAGCAACTCATGGTGTTAACCATCATGTGCTGCAGACATATACTAATAAAAAGTCAAGTATTTTTTGTGTATAGTTAAGACTTTTACTATAGGGTAGTTCCAAGGGGCTCCTCCGGACATTTCCATGAATTGTGTCTCTATGAGAGAGAAAAAAAAAAAAAGTGTGGAGTTCTATTTAAGAGTGACTATAGTACCATGTAATAAAAAACAAAATTATAGCTGCGTGTGGTAGCACACACCTGTAATCCCAGAATTTGGGAGTCTGAGGCAGTACTGCCCTTAGAGGCCAGCTTGAACTATAGTTGAGACCCTGTCTCAAAATCTAAGGAACCCCTAAATTACTTTTGTGGTACTGCAATTTGCATGTCTGAACATATTCTTAGTTAAATGAGAGTAGGATATGACCAGGTAACATGACCGGGACAAGCAAACTTTTAAAAATGGTTAAGTTCTTAAATGCTACTTATTTTGTTAACAATTTCTACGCTTAACTGAAACTTAAGTGTTAAAAATTTCCTAAAAACTTCTGAGGTGACTGACAACCACTTCATTCTTAAAGAGGTTTTATATTACCAGTCATTCTGGATATGTAATCTAAGGTTCTGTGGTAACAACTGAAATCATCAGGAAAAATATTACTATTCAACTACTGTAATTTCCTTCAATTTACTGTTAATGAGTTAAGTATCTCACCTGCAGTACAACAATGCTGACTGCTAAAAGGGAATAGGATTTAACACTGTGAACAAGATTCACAATAATAGCACGAAGTGATTAAGTTCACTTGTAGTACTAGAATAAAATGCACCTTGGGAGAAAACAGTGCTTTTTGCTTTTACAGAATAGCTGTATTAAGACTTTCCTTTTAAAAAAATATTGTGAATTACCACTATTCATTTCCACAACTTTTTAAAAGTTTATGTTATGGCACCAGACCTGGGAGTGGGCCTGGTGCAGCATGTGGTTCCAGGGATCGAACTATGGTCCCTGCAATTGTCTAAGCTTGCCTAAGCAAGCACTTTAGACCGCTGAGCCATCTTGCTGGCCCTGACACTTTTCTATATGGTTGCACACATCGTTCTATTACTTTGGGTATCAATGATTTAACTCAGGAGCTTGAACTTGCCAGGTAGGCACTTGTGCTACGGAGCTACCTCTCTGGCCCCACGTTGTTTGCTTTTAAAGTAGACTGTACAAACATGTGAAATAGCTTTGTGCAATTTCAAGGTTCTGTTCTTTAAAGCCTGATGTCTAATGCGTATCTACCACTTGAGATCACTGAAGCATGTGTAATTTTTTGCACACCAAGTTAGGAATCTCATTTATCACACTCCAAAACACTGGGGACAAAAGCAGAAAGAATTTTCTATATTCAAATAAAGACCAGCATCAAACTAAGGTTTTATACAAATCAAACATTTCCACAAAGCAGGAAGTTCACATAGCCTTTCTGTCCTATGCAATTTATCTAAAATGTGTATGCCTTTACAACACACAAGATGAGGCAGGCCATTGTACTTAATGCATATCAAACTCATTTTGGAAGCATGGGGCTGTATTAATTATCAAAAACACAACTTGCTATTACTAAGCAGGTATTTGCCCAGTTTTCATTTCTTGGCAGAACTTCATTTAATGCAAACATCTGTAAAGACTAATGAAAGACTTCCATTTCTTATAGAAGTTACAGATTTGAACACTTTCACTACAGAACTTTAACCAATCTCAAAAAATTTTCTTTCCCAGTTCTACAAATTGTTTTAGGACATTAAAATATCAAGAGCAGGAAATGGTGGCACATACCTATACCAGCACATAGGAAGCTGAGGCAGGAAGATCACCACAAATTCAAGACCATTTTGGGCTACATGATGTAGGTCAGCTTCAACTACAGACCTTATCTCAAAATTCGAAAAAGCCAATAGCCAGTGCTACATCTCAGGCAGTTGCAGTTTTATGTGCTGTGTCCATATTTCTGAACAGTGAACATCTTTAACAGCCCAATGCCAACTTGAAATAACTTGCTTACCAAGATATCCTGGCCCTAACATGCATGATACCAACTACATTCTGTCAAACACCTTTTCTTTGCTTACATCTATTCTGTGGGTAACACTACCCTGGACCAAAACTAAAAGCCTAGTTTTAGAGGACACTGACTCTAAGATCAGACTTGAAAAAAGGATTAGCCTAACATTAACTACGGACCATCCCAGGAAAACTTCTTGGGGGTAAGTGGTATCATGTGTCTATGAGAAACACAGCACTAATAAAATGCTTAAAATCTCTGCATACATTACCAAGCTGAAGCCTTCAAGTTATAACTGAGGAAACACACAGGTATTAAAGTCTGGGCAGGGCCTCATGTTGCTTTTCTCCCCTTCCATCATGTTCTGGTAATCAAAAGTATAGAAACATTTACATTTTCATTTTCCTGCTACTGGTCAAAGTTCTCTATACTGAAGGATTTAAGGGCTACCTTCTCATTTAAGCTTTGAAAAAAACTTTAGAACTTTTTAGCTACATTTAAATTTATCAGGATTTTCAATGACAGAGGTTACACTAATTGGTCTTTTTTAAAATTGGAAAACTAAGTTTCCTTTCAAAATACTGATTTCCAAAGCCACTGTGATTATCCTTGATGTTAGGATACCACCCAAATTTTACCACTGACTTCAATTGCAAACATCTCCACAGGAAACAAAAGCAGCAGCACACAAAGAGCTGAGAGGTACAAATGAACCAGGTTCAGGACTGCCCTCCACACTTCACAGGGAAAGGAGTGGTTATGCTTAGCCTCAGTTGCTCTGCGGGCAAAGACTACATGTTAAATCCTTTTTCAGCTGGCACAACAAATACACAGTCTCTAGGCCCATATCTACATTAGAGCCAGAGCCTAAAAGTAATTTTTTGTAAACAAAGTCAGGTCTACTGTCCTCTTCAGGGTTTTTAATTATTAGAGTAACAGATTAAAGCACAGTGGATAAAATATATTTAAATTTCATTCCTTCAAGTTTTGACAATTTGATCCTAAGGATGCCTGCTCAGTTCAAAATTAACTGGCCTTTCATGTGCCATGTCAAAATCATGGTGTGCACTTGACAAAGAGTTCAAGGACTCTAGTGGAAAATTTACACTACAGCCATGCAAAGTCTACACATGCAACTATAAAGTTATGATTTTTTTCCTGCACAATTCTACCTAAGGCTTAAAAACCCAATGAACAAATAGAAGTTTCCCTCTGTACATGGCTTTTATTATTTACATAATACAATATAGCATCAATGCTGAATAGCATGATTATGTGCAATACATAAATATGAGCTATCTGTACACATCTGCAGATCTAACTTGGAACTAAGGTACATAAAATTGAAAGCAAAATTTGAATGCTTTAATAAAAGTAAAAACTAGGACCAAACACTGCAATAAATCAGAAGTAGTGCCTCGTGTACATACCCAACTATTTACAGATGAAAACAGGCATTACCACAACACTAATCTAACTATACTCATTTTTATGTAAAAAACACAAGTTTCATACATCACAAAGAACCTTCCATTATAACACAGAAGTGATATTACCAGACAAGCATCAGTGAAATATACTGCCTTTTCTAGTTGTTATTGTACAATGCTGTAGATAATGCAGCCCATGCAATACACCCAAGAACACTAGAGTCCTACACCCAAATACAATATGATAAAGCAGCCCTCTGCAAGTGGTGCCGGAAACCACTAAGAAGTCTACTGCAGCCATGTTGGTTATGATTTTCCATGCAGAAGGGTACAATTACATTAAGAACTGAAATCTTTAAAAAGCTTTAAACATTCTTTCTTGAACCAAAACATTCAACAAAAGATGTACATGAAAAATTAACTATTCAGATACCTTTGCAACTTAAAAATTCAGATGCATGTTATTCAATAGAGCTGCTGTATAAGAAAACCATAGTTTTAATTTCTTCTTGTAAAGTGATTAATCCTAGTGCAGTTCTGTGCTATACATTTTTAGTAATAGAGTAATGCAGATGTCTTCTGGTACAGGCCAGCATAAGCCTCAAAGATAATCTCAAGACCCTGTTGTTGGCTTGATGGTTTTACTTATAACCAACTGTGATGTATACCTTTCACATAATGCCTTGACAGCTTTTAGAAGACCAACTTAACCAGGCTTACATACAGCACCAAACACTGGTTTCACAGAAAGGTGTGATCCTTCTTATAGCTTCCAAAGAACACATGAAAAATAAGAGGGTGAAGAGTTTAACTATGGTAGAAGTAGACTGCCAGTCCTTTTCTGGTGTATCATTTAAAAAAAAAAAATACAGGCACATAACACTAGCCAAGATTATACCTTGATTACATTCCCAAAAGGCAGATATGCTGCAAACATGCAGAGATTTCATTTATTCTGTTTGGCACATGGGAACTAAAAAAAAAAAAAAAAAAAAAAAAATTTTTTTTTTTTTTTTTGGTTATCTGTTCTTTCAATTTGCTGTGCAATTTCCATTCAATTTTATTCAGGGGAGGGCATATACATTTTGTAGGGCTGTATCTATCCAATCTGCCTGTAACAAACACCCAAACATCCTAAAGTATCAGTTATAAGACAGACAAATGTAAAGTAAAACTCTGGAGAACACCAAAGGAAAATGGCCATGCATCTGCTCTTTAATGTTTTCCTACGATATATTAAAATAAAAACAAAGTTTCAGTCTCTTCACAAGTACTAATTTATATTCTCTGAATTTTTTCAGCCACAACAACTGGGTTTTCTTTTCTGATTTTTGCTGCAGCTTCTGCTTTGTAATCGTATGGACAGTTGTGCTTGTCAGAGTAACGGTGAAGTCCACAAAACAAATTTCCACATCGGCAGTCAAATCCTGTACAAACAAGAGGAAGTCATGTCACTTGGGAACTTGTAGCAATTAAGAGCTTTAGTGACTACAGAAAAGGAACCTTATTTTCATTACATGAAAGATTATCAGTTCTTAATATAAAGTGTGTTACTTTAAGTTGGGAGATATAGTAAAAGAATTCAAGTAACTAATGTTTAGTCCAAGGGTAAGTATGTCCATAGTCAAGTAACTGTGCTTACCTCCAAGGGTAACAGGGAAAATGAAGCTAAAAGTGCTTAGTAGGCTTTATTACCCAAATTCTTCTAGGAAAGTTTTCCTTATATCAACTGCTACAGACATTATCTAAGGCAGAATTTATAGGTTTGATAGTCAAGCTGAATATCATTTCACAGCACAGACCTGCCACACCATTTGGCAACAGGGTAGTATTTCTCTCAAGAGAAAGCAAGATAAAAATCAACTACAGAACTTTGAGAATCAAAAGCAGAAAATATCTGGAACATATCACGTATAGCACAAAGTAAGAGTTTAGTGTTAAGAGCCAGCAAGATAGCTCAGTGGACTAAGTGCCTGCTTTGGCACGTGCAGGGACCAGGGTTTGATCCCTGGTTCTGCATGCTGCATGGCAGCTGAGGTGTGCTGAGCCAGTCACTGAGTCCAGGCATGGTGGTGCACACCTGAAAATCCAGTGCTGAGGAGGCTGAAAACAGGAGGCTCACTATGAGTCCAAGTTATGTTGTGAGATCTTGTACCAAATACATAAATGGAAAGGTTAAAAAAAAGAAAAAAAGCGCTTAGTGTTAGGTTTAAAGCTAACGATAGCCATGAGGAGAGATATAAAGCAAAGCACAATCTCTCACCCCATTTCACGTTCATCCGCATTCCTAGCTACCAGCATTAATATTTTATCCCTTAATATCCTTACAAAAATACGTAAGACTATCCAGTCATTTATCACGAGATCAAGAGCTCTTTATTGAGTACACTGTCTTACACATTCTTATTACCTGTAAGACCAACTTTCTTCCTACACATGAAACATCTGTTCTTCTTTGGTTTGGGCAACTCAGGAGCTTTTTCTTCACTTTGAGAAGTACTGGGTTGAGAAACTGATGGACTGGGCTGAGTAACAACTGAAAAGTAAGGGTAAAAATTTAGAAACATAGTCTGAGATCACAGACTAACAATGATCAAAAAGGAAAGAAGAAAAAAAAAAAAAAAAAAAAAAAAAAAAAAAAAAAAAAAAAAAAAAAAAAAAAAAAAAAAAAAAAAAAAAAAAAAAAAAAAAAGAAGCTAATAGATTGACAGATCACTGACACTATTATATATCCAACCTTCCTAGAATATAAGAGGCTTTAAAAGACTGGGTAGGGTGGTGCACACCTGTAATCCCAGCACTTGGTAGGCTGAGCCAGGAGGATCACATTGCTCAAGGCCAGGTTGGACTACACAGTAAGTAGGCTTGCCATGATGGGACCCTATCTCGAAAAAAGATGCTTTACAAATAGGAACTTAAAACAAAAACAAAACAAACAAACAAACAAACAAAACCCAAAAAATAAAAAACAAAAAACTTCCACTTTTTGTGAAAGCTGCCGCTCTTGAAGGTCCTACACCTATGAAACCATTTTGGTTCTGTACTGAATGAAAAACAAAAACAAAATCATGAATGAAATCAGCAAATTTTGATAAAGCCCAAGCCACTAATCCGTAAATCAACTTTGGATCAAAGAACTTCAATGTAATTATTTTGCTATTTTGCAGGTGTACAACACTGTTATAGGTAGAGAAATTAAAATTAAAAATTATCTGAGGGTCAAACAGGAATAGTCCTGGGAAACTGCCTCAAAAAGAAAAGAAAAGAAAAAAAAAAAAAATAGTGTGGAAGTGCTTGTAAAGTTCTCACGTGTTAAGATTAAGGATTTTACACACAGAACAGGATTTTAAAAGCCCAATTATATCTTTTACTTACTTGGAATAGCAAGAGAAAAGTTACAAAAGTCCTATCCTCTCCACATGCAGGGGCTGTAAAGGTTTAGCTCACATCTAACTTTAGTAATCAGTCTGATGGCCACTGTACTGAATCCATTATGTCCAAAATAAAATACCAAAACTTCTAACCATGTATCTGAAATGCTGTATGTTTTAAAGTTTTAGCATTATAGAAAACCTTAATATCAAATTTATATATAAAGCTAAAATTCGTGCCTAAACAATGCTGGCACACCAATGCTATTTGCATATCCAAGCTTCTAGAGCAAGCTGGATTTAGCATCAATTTGCAATAGTATCCACTGAGATCAACAGGCGATTCTACCTTTTTTCCTAATAAGTTATTATTATTATTATTATTATTATTATTATTATTATTTTTTGTCTTTTTGAGACAGGGTCTCGCTATGCAGTTGAGGCTGGTCCTGCGCTCACTTTTGTAGCCCAGGCTGGTCTCGAACTCGCACCAATCCTCCTGCCTCAGCCTCCCGAGTGCTGGGATTACAGGCGTGAGCCACCACGCCCGGCTCTAATAAGTTATTATTGATGCCATTGGCACAATTTTTTTCAGATAGTATGAATGTAAACAATTGAGAACGTAGGGAAGAAGTGGTGGTGTCATCCATTTCCTTACCCACATCTAGGAAGGTGGCCTGTGATGGGGGATGACACAGAAGATGCATATAGAACTACATATCAACGAAATAATAACAAGTATAGATACTTGTCACAAATCTAACCCAAAGCTATGCTTCAGGGGTAATTTTATGTAAGAAAACCTACAAAGTTTATCACAATGACAAGGTCAGGTTTTTTCACAAGAATGGAACTCATTTCAAAATATATACTGGCTCACCTGTCATTTCATGACCAAAGAACATGACCTTAACTTTGAGACTATATATATATCATACAATTAACTATACTATTACAAAAACAAGCCTCCAAAGCAGACTTATAATCATTATTTTGTCACACTTTTAATATTGCACTGTTACTATTCTAAGGGATGAGCTGCTTATTTAATAAACTACACATAGCTAATTCTAACAAGTCACTATTAGGCACCTTTGGGTTATGCTGTAGACAGCTTCAAAGTCACCATTAAAAACCAAAACGTTCTTCAGCAATTTTAAATCTGTACAAAACAACAGGGATCCTGGACTATAAGTGTTCAAATGTTTGTTTTGATTTTGTCTCCTACAACACTGATAAATTAAAGACTGAGTTGATTTAAAATTTTTTCTTTATGGCCTCAAAATCCAAGGTCATTAAATTCAAAACACAACCAGTCTCCAGGTGACAAGGTGATTTGTATATGTGAGGGAAATGGAGACCAGCAGAGAAAATTTTAAAAAGTACAACTATTTTATACACCAAGATACTTTAAAGGTTGTTTATTGCTTGGCTTTTTTCATGGCTCTCCCTCCTCTTTGGTCAATGGGAAGAAGAGAATCCCACCACCAACTTTCTCATACTACCAAATCCAGAACTGAACTAGTATTAAACAAAAAGCATACCTGGCTCTGACACCTCTGTTTTCGGGGTAGTTATTTTGTCCTCTCTTGAAATGCTCATTTCTGTCATTTGTTGAGTTACAGGCAAGGCAGCCACAGGCACATTTCTATTTGAGTTCAAGCAAACAATTATTTTTAAAGATGTAAAGGGAACTTTTTTTGAAGATAGTAAGCTGTCAGTTCAACTGTATAACATTATTTCTAACACGATCAAATGGAGCTAAATAATTAAAATTTTTAAAGAAGATTGGATGCCCAGGATAAGTAGTTGAAGAGTCTTGAAAGCAATTTGATAAACGGCTCATCAGCCCAAGGCTGCAATTTTTACAGGTTACCATATTTTATTTTAAGAATTTTAGCTGTGCCTATAATTTAAGGACAAAAGGAGCAGCTGTGCCAAACCGAACACCTTGTGTGGCACTGTAAGAGTCTGCACAATCTCAATCTCTACAATTCCTGAACCTCAATTACAAGAAAATAAAAGGAACACTTTCAACAAAATCCTTTCAAGGTGTTATAGAAGTACTTTTTAACACACACTGAACGATGTGAAAATTAGACACTAAAATCCTTAATTGTGTAATACATGCAAAGCCAAGGGCATCTTTATTATTATATGAGTAACACAGACATCTTTGTTTACTCTCCACAGTATCAAAGAACTCTGAAATAATGTCTTACCTTGATTTTTCAGATGTGCTGCCAGCAGCACCTTCACAGTTGTTTAAGCTAGTATCTGCTCTCTGTACAGATGCAGAATCTGAGGTAGGACTGTTGGAACCACTAGCTGTCCCTATTTAAAAAAAGATTTGTAAGAAACAAACTAACACTACAAATACTCAGTATTTACTTAATAAAGTTAATAATACCTACATTTACTTAGATTAGTGATTTAAGTATGTTCACTGTGCTGCAATCCTGCAATTACTTGAATATCCCCACATAAAATAATTTAGTCATCCAGTGAACACAATATTACACAAAACTTCCAAAAAGAAAGAAAGAAAGAAAGAAAGAAAGAAAGAAAGAAAGAAAGAAAGAAAAAGAAAAAAAGAAGATGCCTGTAGATATTCCTGAGGCATTCATGTCAAGTACTGGGCTGCTGCTTTAATTTTAAGCTCTTCTTATGTCTTCTCTCCTTGCCTTTCAGCATTCTCAGTCTCAGGCACTATTTCTTGGTTCTGCATTTTTGTGCAATTCTTCAAGTGTTTTTTTCCTTGGATACAACTTACCCATTGGGCTCATTCTGCCACTATTCTGCTGTCTCTGAAGATGTTCTTTGTAGCAAACAGAACACATTCCATTTGTCCTAGGGTTCCCATAAAAGCCACATCCTGTACTACACAGCATGGGCCCTGGGGTCTGGTTAGTCTCCTGAGCCATTTCTTGTTTGCTATAAACAAAAACAAAACAAAATTGTAAAAATTAGCATGCCACCAAAAATAAGAGCATGATCCAGCTAACAATAGTACCTGCTTTTCTAAACACTAACACTAACAAAAGCAGAGATAATTATGAGTATTTTGTTGCCTTTGTTGAACATGAGTTATTTAAGGAGCAAAAAGAAGGCACTCTGTTAATCCTGATTTCAATTTCCAAAAGGGCTAATCTGCCAGTATCAGATTTATTAAACTATTTGGGTAATGGATATTTTTACTTTCTGAGCTCCTCACTACAGGTATATCAAGTGAAATACTTCATTGGCTAAAAGACATTATTAAACATTATTAAGCATTTCACAGTGAAGGGGGGCATATACAATAATCAATTACCACCTCTTGATTTTTATCAGTTCTTATTTCTCAGTCAAAACTCTATTAGTTGTAACAGTAGTGGTCTCGTAAAACCTTCAAATTTAATACAATAAAGCAATATGAATACATAATCTTTAGCAATGGCTAATATTTAATGTAAAGGTGTAAAGTATATCTCACCTTTTTAAAGCAGTCCTAAAAATTAGTACAAATATATTAATTGTGCTTAATAAGCTCTCTTCTAAGAGAACATACACAATAAGTAAAATTAGAAAATTGTGTAAAAAGCAGTATTTGAAAGGATTTAATTACAGGGAAATTGTTACCACATAACTTGTGGCTGCTCAGGTTTTCCACTACCACCTTTTAGTATACATTGTTAAAACCATGTTTTGTCAAGTATTAACTCTACTAAAATTATAAAAATAGTGAAAGAATAATTTGACTAGGTCAGAATGTTGACAACCACCCCAACACTTAATTGGTAGCAATCTTATGTTAATGAAATAGCATGGTATTTTTCAAACAACTTAAGCTAGTAAGCAGCATGACCAAGACCAACAACTTGGAACAATAGTACTAATTTAGTTGACACTGTCTCTTTAAATAGTGAGTGGAATTTAGCTGACTCATTTGGAGCAGGGTAAACGTTTCGTTTCAACATCACTTATGAAGTCTAAAAAACACTTTCAGTTGAGCCTTTTAAACGTTGGTATGACAAAAGCAAAAAAGTCAAGTAATAAATTATGAATTATTCCCACCCTGCATATGTTAATCTGCCCTACACAAAAGTGAATCGTCAAAGCCAGTGTAAGAATTGAGCTAGCTCACTTGCTATACTATGAGTGCCATTTGACTTTGAAAGCATTGTCTTAAGACTAACCTGATGAATACACATAAAATAATTGTTAAACAGTGTTTCATGGAAATAAATTAGGGGAGGCTGCATCTAATGACTTTGTTTACTTTAATAATGAATTACCTTCAATCCATTATAAATCCTGAACTCAGACAAGACACTACGCCATTAGATCTTCCAGATGAACCCCTATCTTTTAGGACCCCCCCCCCCACAGCTTTTAAATGCCATCACATGTGCACAGCTTGCCTTAATATTTCTCAGAAGCGTAGATCACATGGGAGGGCGCTTCAGCCTGTCACAAGGCTGCAATGTGACAGGCTGAGCTGGATGGAGGCTCTCACATAAAGCCTAGTCAACAGGGGCCTCTGAAATCAGCTTCTATTTATATCGCAGAGCCTGCCAACTCCTACACAACCCCAAGAACTAAAGATACAGCATTTCTGTATCTAACATTGTAATAAAGCAAAACAAAAGATGCATCAAGGGTGCCAATTTTTCCTAATTGCAAAGGGAGGATTAGAGAACACTCTCAAAACCAATCTATAAAACCTAAGCATCAATAATCACTTATGAAGCTAAAAAATATGGTCAAGGTTGTTTATAAAAAAAATTAGACCGCAAAGAGCAGAAAAAGTAAAGATTACTTATAGGAAGGTGCAATTATATGGGGAGGTGAAGTGTTTATCATCATGTACTGCACTCCCCTTCTTTTCTTTAGGAAAAGAGCCACTATTTGTCACCTTTAAACTTACTAGAAACTTGAGCGTTCAGCTCTATCACACATAGCTCAAATGAATTTTCTTAAAAGTTCTGTGGCCTTTCCAACTCCTAAATTTTTTAAAAAAAATCTGGGTATGTAACAAAAAACCTCCCCAACACATGACAGTAACGAATAAAAAGGTTTCACGGGTACGAAATACAGTTGTTTCAGGGGCCCATCATGTTAGGAGATGTCACGAATGCCCACACTTCACCTGGGAGTTGAGACATGAGTTCTAGTCTTAATCTGCCACTAATTAAGCCAGTGACCTTGGCCAAGCCCTTACTCTCCTCAGTAGCTCTTCCGAATGAAGAGTTTACAGCTACTTTACAGGCTTAACATCGGGCCTGAGAATATATATAGAAAAGTACACCAAATCCTTCGTAATTTTGGACATCGAAAAAAAAAAAAAAAAAAAAAACCTTGAAAAAAATTGTAGTATTTTCCTCTAATAAAGTTCCTAAATCAGTAGAATAAGTCTTACACTTTATAAGCCTGAAAATGATGTATATCTCCGATTGAAGAACAGCCCTATGACCTACATACGACTTTATCAAATACTTATTCAAGCAAGTCTCAAGGGTCTCAACAACGACGACCCGAAGCTTTCAGCAAAACGAGCTCAACGGAATGCGTGGAAAGCGAGCAACAACCCCTCGCGTCCAGCAGCTTAAAAACACGGAACAAAGGAAAAGACGCTCCATTTCCTCCTTGAAAAGGTTCTTGGGGGAGAAGCGCAGCGACCTCGGAAGAACTAAAAATGACAAAAAGATAAGTCCCGGGTCCGAGCAGCATAGGGTCCAGGCCGAGTCCGGCCCCCGAAACCCCCAGCCCCTTCGAGCAGAGGCCTCGCTCCGAGCAGCCCCAGCCGGGCCTCCGCCAAAAACCACTGAGTCATGCAGAGCGACGGCGCTCGCAGGCCGGGCCCCCTCACCCAAGCCTTTGTTTCTGGGCCCCGGCTGCCCGGAGCGACCCGAGCGTCGCGAGGCCGCACGCCGGGCATTGTTCCCAGCCCACAGGACGACGCCCCGTCTTTGTCCCGGGCCTCCCTCGACCCGCCCGGGGCCCGCGCCACTCACTCACCCTGCGGGGCCCAGATGCACACGCCGAGCTCGCTTGCGCGCGACTCTGGGGCGCTGTGGCTGGGCCGAGGCCTCCAGGAAGGACAAGGCGGGCGCCCTGGAACCGCCGCCGCCGCGGACGGGAGCCGGACAGGCCGCGGGCGGAGGAGGCGCCGCCGCGGGGTCCTCCTTTGTTCCTGCAGCCGCGCCGAGCGTGGCTGGGCCGCGCGGGCTCGGGAAGCGGGGGGGAGGAGGGGGCGCGCAGGAGGTGGAGGAAGCCGGAGGCAGCGGCCGCTAACGCTCCTCGCGACGCTCGCCCGTCGTCGCCTCCCGCCTCCGCCCGCTGGGCTCGTCAAGGCGCAAACGGAGCGCGTGCGGCGAGGCCTGGGAGGCGCGGGGAGCCGCTGAGGGCGCTCTCCGTCGCCGGGTCGCCGTCGGGGAAGCTGCGCGGCTAGCGAGCCCTCGACGACCCGCAAACCGCTCCGCGCTCCGACCGACTGACGCGCTCTCTCCGCCCGGCGCTCCGGCTAAGGGAAGGGGCGAGGGCGGGGCCTCTCTTCAGCGAAAACCCCGTGGGCAACGGCGGCAGCGCGGTGACGTCGAGGATCCGAGGCTCCGCCCCGCCCCGTGCTGATTGGCTGTGTGAGGAGGGCCCCGCGGGCCGTGTCTCAGTCCGGCTGAGGCGAGTCACTAGCCGGGCACCCGGCTCTGGGTGGAGCTGAGCCCGTGAGGCGTGCGGAAGATGCGTTGCTATTTTTAACCCAATTGTCAGCTCTCGGCTTCCCTCCTTCCGATTTTCTCGGTCTAACCCGCTGGTCCCATTTGGGTTCTCACGCTTTGTCCCCAGACCCGAGCAGATGTTCCCCGCCCCGTCCAGCCAGCAGCTGGAGGATTTGTCTCCGTGGGGGGCCGGCCCTAGCTGGCGGTGCCCGCATCCTCCCGCCCCGCGGCCGCCCGGCTTCCTGGCCCGCCCGACTTCGCCCCGCCGTCACCGCCGCCGGCTAGCCCAAGGTCACGGGTGCTGGCGCAGCGTCAGGAAGCCGCGCGCCGGCTGCCGTTCCTCCCAACGCCGGGCTTCAGAACGCAGTTTCGGCCGGCCGGTCACGATCCCTGGAAAATGGACTCTTCCAGCAGAGCGTCGTGAGCCGGGGAGCACAACGTGTGCTAGTGAAGAAATGTAGTAGGGGACCGCGAGGCAGATCCGGGCCCAGATCGGCCCATAAGGGAAGCAGGAGGAGGTCCAGGGCGACTTAGAAACAAGGCAAGGGCCTGGCTCGAGGGCCGGGTGAGCTCCTCGACCCGAAGCGCGCACAGACCGAAACTTCCCGCCGAAGCTGCACTTGTGCGAGTTGATTCCAGCTCAGTTCGACCTAAATTACCGGGAAAGACTTGAGAAATGTTCTCGTGAACAGTGATCGAGCGAATTCATAGAAGTAACTTTCAGGGCTATGTTTGCCGCCATTACAGTGGGTTAAGAGGTGTTTCTCACAGTTGCTAATCTGGAAAACAAAAAAAAGTTAAAGTTACCCGGTGTTTATTTATAGATTCCAAGGCTTCTTCTCTGGGTATGGTTTTGTTTGATCAGGGGGGAAGGTGAGAAACTGGTAGTTTTGTGCTTCAGGGGATTTTTACTTGCAGTATTGTGGGTTATACCTTAGGTTACTGCTGCCCTGGTGCCCTGTGCTAACTTTACCAACGCAAAGCAGTTCTCTGCCACAATAAGCGGAATCTGGAACATAACTTGAGTCTTGTTTTTTTCCCCCCTATGATTTCTCTAAGCCACTTAGTTACCCAGGCTGGTCTCAGGTTCCTCCAGTACTGGCCTCCCAGAGCCTAGGATTAAAGGCGTGCTCTGCCACCCCGGCAGTACTCTTTAGTCCTTTGGACTGAACATTTGAAGGACCCGGAGGCCATGGAGGTGAAGATGCCCAGATTGACTGAACTGCTGGAGTTAGAGCCAGAAACTGGCTGTGATCTTTTTTTTTTTGTTTTTTTTTGTCTTTTTGAGACAGGGTCTCGCTATGCAGTTCAGGCTGGCCTTGAGCTCACTTTTGTAGCCCAGGCTGGTCTCGAACTCGCATCATAAATAAGCATTTTATTTTATTTTTATTTATTTATTTATTTTTTTAAATTTTATTTATTTTTATTCTTGTTTCAGAACCCTTGTTTGTTTATTCACTCATTTTTATGGCCGGCTCAGCCCGCCCCAAGGCAGGGCTGGCGCAGCATGTGGTGCCGGGGATCAAACCGCGGTCCCTGAAGCTGCCCAAGCTTTCCCAAGCAGGCACTTTAGACCACTGAGCCATCCCGCCGGGCCCATGGCTGTGATCTTTACCAACTCCGGAGACATGTGCAGAACTTTTCCCAAAGCCCCACCCTTGGCCTTATATCTGCCTCTGCTGTCCCTGTTTCTGAAGAGAGGAGAGGCAGGGGTGGTTATGTCCCAGGTATGAAAAAGTTTGTTAAAGCCACTTGTCTAAAGGAAAAAAAAAAATTATTTTTGAAAGTTCCTTTTTGCCGTATTGGTTACACTAGTGGTTTTCAAATTGTGGTGGTTAGGTAATCGAGAGGTTAGGACAGATCTTCAAAGATTAGACTTTGTTTCTTGTAGTAGGGTATAAACGGCTTCCTCACCTTCATGCTGAAGCGAACACTGCCAACCCCCTCCTCCCAGCCCTGAAGCCAAGGAGGATTCAGCACTTTCAAGCGCTGCTGGCCAATGCTTGGCTAAATCTAAACAGGGATATTTCCTGGCTTTTTTTCTGCCCTAGTAGAATACTGGGATCACTTCTGTGCTTTCTGAGGGCGTGAGCAAGCAGCCCCTCCCACTCTACAAACATTGTGAATAATTCATCTTTGCATTTTTATGGGCTTTTGCTCTGCTCTTGGTAGTAGGCTAGTGAACAAATTCTGAGAGCTGGAGCTTAGATCCAGGCCTTTGACTGAGCTTCGCCGGAAGTATTTACACTAGCACGAATTCTCAGGATCCCCACACTAGACCTGTGGATCAAACTCGGAGATGGCAAAGTACATGTGTAGTATTCACCAGGTTTTCCGGGCAATTCTGACACATGCCCAAATTTGAAAACCATTGACTTATCCTTTCCATGTCATCAGATGACCCCATTTTCTTTTCAGATGTCTCACATTGTGAAGGGGATAAGTTAAATGTAGCCCAGGAATAGTGGTAGATGCCTGTAATCTCAGCTCTAAGGAAGCTGAGGCAGAGGAATTGTGAAGTTCAACACAGCCTATACTGCACAGTGAGTTCAAACTTGCACTGAACTGTGTGGCAAGATCCTGTCTTAAAAAAAGTTTTCAAGTAAGACAGTAAAAGGTTGAAGAATTTGCTACCACAGGTTTTTTTTTTTTAATGTATTTGCTACAGGATCTCACTACACAGCTCAGACTTGTAATGATTGTAATGATCCCGTTTCAGCCTCCCCAGCACTGGGATTACAAGTGTGTGGCACCACACCTGGTCTTGGTGGCTGGCTCATTGTGCCTTGGGTACCACACATGCGGTATTGTGAATCAAACCCAGGTCCTTGTGCTTGCCTAGGTAGGCACTTAAATGGCTGAGTTATCTCTGCTGTTGCCCTGCCATGGAAATTTATTTTGGTTTATGTTTGTTTTTCTGATGTTATAAAGCTCTAATAAACCAAATTATAAAACAGAACATTTAATAGAATGTTCTTAATAGAATAGCAAAAGGACCTTATCCCACAGCTGTTAGAGAAAATCTGCTTGACCTGAAACCAACCTCCAAAAATGAAAGGCAACAAGGAGAGTCAGTGTGTTTGAAATGTGCTGTTACCAATTAATTGTTCAAAAATACCTTTAGTGGAATTTTATTACATGAAAGATAAAGACTCATATGGATCTACTTCTTAATAGCCTTTCCTATAAAAATGCTTTGCATTTTCAGTACATTCCAGGCACCGACTGAACTGGATACTAGAATATGTATTGGTTGGAAAAACAGAAGCTACTCAGTTTCATGGATCTTCAATTGGGAGAAAGATAATGTCCCACACACATGTAAGTGTGAGCTTGTAACTGTGTTGAAAGAGAAGTATCAAATGCAGTGGGGGCAGGTAACCAATCAAATGGATCCTAAGTATTCACCCAAGTCTGAGCTCTAACCATCTCCAGTCCTAATGGAACTCAGCTTATTTTGTTAAATTTCTTGTAGTAAACTGATAGATACATCATATGAGGAAGTTATAACCACTTATATCCTGCTTAAAGACTCAGGTAAACTCACTGTAGGTACATGTCTTAAGTTGCTTTTCTCTGGTGACTGAAGCAAAATACCTGACACCCAAAGTTAGAGGGGGAAAGGTTTATTTAGCTCACAGTTCATAGAGATTTTAGTCCCTAATATGCTAGCTCCAAGGCAGAGAGACATTGCTTAAGAGAAGCAGTTCATGAGGGGCAGAAAGCAAAGCAATAAGGAATGGATGCTTTAATTACAATAAAGTATTAGTAATTTTTTTTGTGTATTTGGTAAAGGGTCTCACTACCTCAGACTTCTAGTGATCCTCCTGTATTCAACCTCCCCAGTGCTGGGGTTACAGGCATGTGCCACTACATCAGGTTTCAGTAGCTGGCTCAACATGCCCATGGGCGGGACTGGTGCCAGTGTGGTGTGTGTTGCTGGAAGAACCCCAGTCCCTGTGCTTGCCTAAGCAGGCACTTAGTCTGCTGAGCTATCTTGCCAGCCCTAGTATCAGCAAATTTAATAGTGGATTTGTTATGTGTCTAGTTGTCTCCTCAATATGTCTAGTTGTCCCCCCAAAGCCTCATGCAGTCATGGGGCAGGGACTTCTATAGATTGAGACTTGACTCATGAGTCACTGGGATTGTGTGGTTTAGTACTGATCTAGAGTTTGAGACTTGATCCATGATCCCTGAGATCATGTATTTTAAGTACTTCTGGGATTATGAGTGTAGCCTAAGGTGGATAAGCTGAGGCAGAGAGCCTGAATGTAATATAAAAAGAGACAGAGAGACAGACTGAAGCTGTTGATCTGCTGCCCTGATTGATTGGCTGCCTCTGCCACTGTTTTGTTGCTGTTTTGCCACCATGAACTGAATGCTCTCTGTTCTGTTCCACTCAGCCTTGGGCCAGCCAAATAGGGACTGAAACCTCCAGTAACTGTGAACTACATAAACCTTTCCTTCCTTCATTTTGGGTGTTGGGTATTTGTCCCAGAAATGAGTGAAGAGTAACTAAGACAGGATTATATTTAGAATCTGCTTGACTAGTGATCAACTGATTTTGTTTCCCAAGAAATTAATAAAATAAGTAATAGTGATTATTATATAAACATTTTGATAATTTAAGCAACACACTAATTTTCTTTTTCTGTTTTTAGACAAGTTTTTTTCTAAATAGTTTAGGCTACCTTTGAGGCTCTGAACTCAGTGTATGATCCAGGCTGGGATTACAGATGTGTGCCACCATGCATAGGCCTTGTTTCTTGGCTCAGGTGTTTGCTTGTTTGTTTGTGAGACAGAGTCTCACTATGCAGTCCATGATGGTCTTGAATTCACTGTGTAGGCTGGTCTTGAGCTTACAGCAGTCCTCTTGTCTCTGCCTCTAAAGTGGTAGAATTATAGGCATATGCCAGCTGTTTTTTAGTTTAGAGTTCACCTAGCTCTCCTAATTTATTTCACAACTAGAGTTTTCATTGCAGTGTTGAACATCATTGTCACTATACCCAGTGCTAAGATTTACCCTTAATAGAAATTTCCCAGCAGGCAGCTCCTTTGAAGTATCCTTTGCTGGTGTCCACTTCTCTATTCAACTTCTGTACATTGGCATGCTTTAGTACCCTACTAAGTCTCTGCTGCCATCCATTTATTACACACACTCTTCTGCAAGTTATGCCCCCTTCTCTCTATATAAATGCAGTTTGTACTTATTCCTTGGTTTACAAATACTTGATTCATGATAATTTTTCATTTACAAAGACATCCATTTTAACATACTTACAAACATACCTCAGTTTAACCCAGAAACTAATTTTAACTAAAATTTTATAAACTAAACGCTGTTCCAGTACCCAAAATAAATTAAGTCGGGCTGTGTCACTGAAGGAAAAAAAGGCATAGCTAATCACTGCTATTCTTGAGTAGCAAATAAATAAGAAAATTTAGAAAAAAAAGATGATTTTATATTTATTCTCTGTGGATGAATAACTATGGATGCCAAGACAAAAGTCAGAGACTTAAAATTCTATAGGAGGGACTCCAGTTTTTTTTTTTTTTTTTTTTTTTTTTTTTTTTTTTTTTTTTTTTTTTTTTTTTTTTTTTTTTTTTTTTTTTTTTTT
>PVJA010023082.1:0-33447 GCA_004027025.1 Myocastor coypus
AAAAAAAAAAAAAAAAAGGTTTACATTAATAATTTTAAGGTCACAATTCAGTTGTATAAAGTTCATTAACATGTTGTGCAATGTGCAGCCGGGTATGGTGGTGCACACCTATAATCCCAGCACTCGGGAGGCTGAGGCAGGAGGATCAGTGCAAGTTGGAGACCAGCCTGGGCTACAAAAGTGAGCTCAAGGCCAGGCCGAACTGCATAGCAAGACCCTGTCTCAAAAAAAAAAGAAAGAAAGAAAAAGTTATGCAATGCAATTATCAGTACTTTTTAGTCTTGTAAAACTTAAACTGTACCCATAAAATAATTCCTCTTCTCTGTCCTCTCAGCCCCTAAAATCCAGCCTTATTGGTTTATTTTTGAAAGAATTATCTACTCTCTGCTCCTCACCCTGGATTTTGATTATTTTAAGTTCCTCACCTAAGTGGACTGCACAGTACTTTAGTGCTCACCAGGTCCTCTATGTAGCATGTGTCAGAAGTAAGGCTGAACAGTGTTCCACTGTATGCATGCTTCATATTTTTACCCGTTCTCTTGTCAATGGGAATCTGGCTTGCTCCCACTTCTTGGCTATTGTGAATAGTGTTCCTATTAAGATGAGTGCACTCAGCAGCCATGCTGTGCCAAATCTGGCGAACTCAGCCAGTGAGGACGCCGTTGCATACTTTGGGAGCATGTGCCTCTGTTAGGTGTCACCTGGCAAGCAACAGAGTTCACCACATTTGTGATCGCGTCTTCTAATTACAGGCATAGAAGCAGACTTCCAGGACTGCTTGAGAAAGCGGCAAGAACAATGCAACTTGTGTGTTCAAAGTAAGGGGCGTATTTTGAGGGGGAGCTAAAGACACATGGCTTTTACTGTAATATGTTTACTTACACATCATATATGTCTACCTTATCTCCTATGTGTTACTTAAGGATATATGAATAAATAGAAGACTATAAAAAAAAAAAGATGAGTGCACAAATATCTCTTCAAGAATACTATGGGATTGGGCCAGCAGGATGGCTCAGGAGTCTAAAGCGCCTGCTTAGGAAAGCTTAGGCGGCCACAGGGACCATGGGTCGATCCCCGGCACCACATGTTGTGCCAGTACCACCCTCAGGGCAGGCTGAGCTGGCTATAAAAAAAAAAAAAAGAAAGAAAAGAATACTATGGGATCTTATAACAAACATTCTGGAGAGCTAGCATAGCATTAGAAGTAAGCTGGTCCTACGCTGCTCTTTTATAGATGAACACCACCACAGTGGTGATTTCATGGTCCTAAGCACTCACACCTTAAAAGGGCAATGATGGCTTGGACACATAC
Source organism: Myocastor coypus (assembly GCA_004027025.1). Classification (NCBI taxonomy): domain Eukaryota; kingdom Metazoa; phylum Chordata; class Mammalia; order Rodentia; family Myocastoridae; genus Myocastor; species Myocastor coypus. The sequence continues at coordinate 1,316 of PVJA010023082.1, forward strand.
ATAGTGGAGCACCTTACCTGGGGGTTGTTGGGTAATACCACAACAAAGCCTCTGCCATAGACATGATCACACTGTGCTTTGTGATGGAACTACGTTCTGAGAAATGCACTGCTGGCCTATTGGATTATGGGAATAAAAGATAGGAGAAGCCATTAACAATGACTAATTTTCATTTGTTCATTAAATTTCTTCTTCTTTATTTTCCCCCCAAGTTGTGTGATGGGGACCAGGTTGCAGCTCAGCAGTGAAGCACCTGCCTAGCATGCAGGAGAGCAGAGGCCAGGGTTTGATCCTTGGCATGCCATGCTTGCCCCCCTGGGGGGGTTAAGGCTGAGATTGAGACTGGGCACAGTGGCACATACCTGTAATCCCAGTGCTTGGAAGGCTGAAAACAGGAGAATCACTACAAGTCTATGTATGCAGTGGGACCTTGTAGACCTTGCACTTAAAAAAAAAAAAAAAAACTTGAAGAATACAGTTGGAGCACTGAAAGCACAAGACTTGAGGATTTACTATGAAGTCGTGGTAATCAAACAAGTATAATAGTGGCAACAGAGGGGCTTGGGATGTAGGTCTAAGCATCTGCCTAGCAAGCTCAAAGACCTGAGTTTAATTTCTGGCACTGCATGCCATACCAGACCCTGGGTATGATGGCACACACCTGTAATCCTAGCATTGGGGGAGCTGAGACAGGAGGATCACTGTGAGTCTGCATTGCTTCTGGAGACCCTGCATCCAGTAAATAAATAAAAAGAAAAACAATTCTTAAAAACTGGTAATAGAATAGACAATGGAATAGAATAAAGAGCCCAAACCAAATGTGCTGGGCATGTGTGCAGTCCCAGTCTTCAGCCCTCATAGGCAGGAGGATCAGAGTCTAGTTTTATAGTAACCTGGGCCACAAAGTGAGACCCTGTCTCTCAAGACCAGACAAACAAATAGTGAGTTGTATTACTCACTTTTCTGTTACTGGGACAAAATATCCAACATCTGCAACTATAAAGAGGAAAGGTTGGCCAGGCATGGTGGCACATGCCCATAATCCCAGCACTTGGGAGGCTGAGGCAGGAGGACCAGTGCAGGTTCGAGACCAGCCTGGTCTACAAATGTGAGCTCGAGGCCAGCCTGAACTGCATAGCGAGACCCTGTCTCAAAAAGACAGAAAAAAAAAGGAAAGGTTTTATTGGGGGACCAGGTATTATAAATTAGTCTAGGGGATATCCAAGTTTGTCCTTGTCCTATCCTTTGGGTCAGATAGGAACATGGAAGCTCCTGCTCTTTTCTGACCACAGATGGGAGCCCTAGGGCTAATGACTGCTGTGGTGCTCACAGAGCAAGACAAGACTTGGTAAAAAGAATAAGGCACCTGGGGAAACCCTTGGCCTCGACCCTGTCCTTGTCCTTGTGAGAATGTCTTGATTTTTCTACCTTACCATAGTCTCCATTACTGTTCCTTGGAACGCCCATAGTCCTCCACCCATTGTCCTTGACTCAGATGTAGCTGATAAATACCAAGAGTCTGGGTGTTGTGGCCCCTATTCCTAGAGAGCAACTGGCCATCCTCGGTCCCTGCTATGCTTCTCCTTTCCCTTCCCACCATGTACTGTAATGTTTATTGGGCTCATGGTTTCAGAGAGTTTAGTGCACACTTGGCCAGATGGCTCTAAGGCTGAAGAGGCACGGTGGGAGAACAAGGTGGAGGAAACCAGATCCACCAGTGAGGCCAAGGAGTAGGGAGAAAGAAAACAAAGTGAAGACAACAATACACCCTTCCAATCATGCTTCCAGTGATCCATTTCCAACCAGGCCCCACTTCCTAACAGCATGTTCAGTTAAGAACTCACAGATGAATTGATCCACCAGTGAGCATAGCGCCCCAGTCACCTTCAGAAAGCCCCACCCTAGAACCCATGAGACTTCTGAGGGACATTTTAGATTGAAAACGCAACAGAAGCCCAGGAATATATAAATATGGCAAATTTAGCTTTTCTTTTTCTTTCTTTCTTTTTTTTTTTGAGTAGGTCTTGCTATGTAGTTCAGGCTGACCTTAAACTAATTATATAGCCCAACCTGGCTTCAAACTCACAGCAATCTCCCTTTCTGCCTCCTTTTGACTTATTTATTTATTTATTTATTTATTTATTTATTTATTTATTTATTTATTATGGCTAGCTCAGCCTACCTTGGGTGTGGGGCTGGTGTAGCATGTGGTGCCACAGATCAAACCACAGTCCCCATTGTTGCCTAAGCTTTTCTAAGCAGGTGCCTTACCTTTTTTTTTTTTTTTTTAACTTTCTTTCTTTCTTGGGGGTGGGGCTGGCACAGCATGTAGTGCTGAGGATCAAACCATGGTCTCTGAGGTTGCCTAAGCAGGCACTTTAGGCCACTGAGCTATCTCGCCGGCCCAGCAGGCACTTTAGGCCACTGAACCATTTCACTGGCCCCCCTCTCTGCCTCAAGTGCTGGGATTATAGATGTGCATCACCACATTTGGTGCAAAGATAGCATTTTTAACAAATGATGCTGGACATGTGGAAACTCACATATTAAAACACACACATATAGATACAGATATTATGTCCTTCAAAATTAACTGAAAATATATCATGGACTATATATAAAACACAAGAATATAAGATAGAAGGTAAGATAACATAAACTCCAAATGATTTTAGGTAAAGCAATGACTTTTTAAAGTCAATGTTAGGGCCAGACAAGCATTTATTCTACTGAGCTATTTCCCTGGTCCAGCAAAAATAAATAAATAAATAAATAAATAAATAAAGTTAATGTTAAAAGCCAGGCATGGTGGCACATGCCTATAATCTCAGCACTGAGGAGGCTGAGGCAGGAGGATCTGTGCGAATTTGAGACCAGCCTGAGCGACAAAAGTGAGCTCAAGGCTAGCCTGAACTGCATAGCGAGACCCTGTCTCAAAAAAGACAAAAAACAAAAAAATAAAAATGTTAAAGGCATAGTCGATAAAAGAAATGCTTTTTTTTTTTTCCTTTGGCAGGACTGGGGTTCAAACTCAAAACTTTGCACTTAGCAGGCAGGCACTTGTGCCATGGAGCTATCTCTCCAGTCCCTAGAAAAGGGATTTTGGCTTCTGGAATCTCATGGGCAGTAGTGGTGATATGGAGACCCAGACGAGTAATGATGAGGAGGCACGAGTTGGCTTTTGTGTTTGAAGAACTTTTAACTCTTGTCTGCTAGAAAGTTAGGGAGGTCAATGATCAGTGTGGTTAAATTCCTGGTAGGTCTATAGAGAAGGAAATAGATGATAAACATATTGGTGGAGGACATTATAGCTCAAACTAGGGTCAAAAAAGTCTCTTTGGGGTGCACACGCCTGTAATCCCAGCACTTGGGAGGCTGAGGCAGGAGGGTCACTGTGAGTTGGAGACCAGCCTGGGCTACAAAAGTGAGCTCAAGGCCAGCCTGAACTGCATAGTGAGATCCTCTCTAAAAAAGAAAAAAAAAAAAAAAAAAAAAAAAAAAAAAAAAAAAAAAAAAACAAAAAACAGTCCAGAAATAAACATTTACAGTTGTCCTCAAATAATTTTTCTGTCTGTTACGCTTTGTGTCTAGGTGTCCTGCCAAAGCCTCATGCAGTCATGGTGGGGGGACTTCTAGAGTTTGAGATTAACTCATGATCCACTGAGATTGTAAGTTTTAGTACTGCTGGGATTATGGGTGTGAGAGCTACACCCAGCTTGGGGCTGATAGCCTGAATGTAATATAAGCCAGACAGGGAGACTGACTCTGTTGCCATTGTACTCTTCCACCTGTATGAACTGCTGCCCTCTGCTGTGTGTCACTCAGCCTTGGAGCCAGCCAAGGATGGACTAAAACCTCTAGTAACTGTGACTGAACTTTTCCTTCCTTCATTTTGAGTGTTTGGTATTTGTCCCAGCAATAAGAAAGGAGTAATGGAGACACTGTTTTGGTTGTTGTTGTTGCTTTGTGGTTCTTAGGTTCTAAGCTAGAGTTTCACAGATGCTATATAAGTGCTCTGCCACTGATCTACCCCAACTTTGGTGAATTGGCTTTTTTTTTTTTTTTTTTTTTTTAAATAAAGGTTTTGAAGTGATTCAATGGGAAAGGAATAGTCTTTTCAACTAGTGGCTCTGGAACAGCTCAGTATCTACACACAAATTAGTGAAACTGGATCCTTTCTTCTTGTCCCATCCACAAACAAATTTAAAATGAATCATAAGCACAGTGTGAGACTTAAGTTACAAAATACCTAGAAGCAAATATAGGAGTAAGTATAGGCCCTGGGATGGATAAAACTTTACAGAAAGGAAATTGTACTCCATTAAAATTAATTTTTGTGTTTCAAAGGATACCATTAGTTTTTTTTTGTTTTGTTTTGTTTTGTTTTTTTGGTATCAGGGATTAAACCCAGGCCTTTGTGCTTGCCAGGCAGGCTCTTATTCTACTGAGCTATCTTTCCAGCCCTCAAAGGAAAGATACCATTAGGAAACTGAAAACACAATACATTCCAGGTATGAGAAGTAATATTTGGAAACCATATTTCTAATTATAAAAATAAAGGCTTTTTTTTTTCCTTTTTGTCTTTTTGAGATAAGGTCTTGCTATGAAGTTCAGGCTGGCTTTGAGCTCACTTTCTAGCCCAGGCTGGCCTTGAACTCACAACAAATGCTCCTGTCTTAGGCTCCTGAGTACTAGGATTACAGGCATTGGCCACCACACCCAGCCTACAAGTTTTCAATTTAATAATAAAAAATGAATAGTCTAGTTAAAAGTAGGCAGAGTTGAAAGTGATACTGTTTTCATATAATATAAAAATAGCTAATTAGGACTTAGAAAGAAGCTCATTTTTAAGGATATCTTTAGGAAAGCTCAAGTTCAACCATGATGAGATATGCTGCTTATATCCAACCACTAGGAAAGCCATAACAAAAACAACAAATTAGCAATGGTCAGTCCAAGGAGAATAGCAAAACTATCTGCCCAAGCTGCAACCCCAAACTCACTTATTTATCTCAAAGTGCCAACGCTGCATTTAAACCTGAATACTGAGGTTTTAGTTTAGAAAAAACAGCTTGTCAAGCTTGACTGGAGAGCTTTTCCAGCACCCACCCTGTTTGTCAGCAGCAGCATTGTTCTCAGAAAAAACCTAGCTCAGCACTAGTGCTGTTGCCCTCAGCAAATACAGGGTGTTGTGAAAAGACATAGAGTCTTTTTATGAATCTTCCAAGAGCCAGGATCCAAAAAATTGTGCTGGATGTCCCAAGGACTTGGACTACTGAGACACTAGACATTTGGAAACAGACTGTGTATATCTGCTCCAGTCTCCTCACCTGAAGTTCCTGACCCCTTTACCAGATACCATGCCTGATCTTCCCATTTGAACCCCCTTATCCAGGCCCTATAAAAAGGTCCCATTTTTCACTATGTCCCCAGGAATGGTCTTTTCTCCCTCTGTCTGCCTACACCAAGGTATTAAATCATATGCCTTGTTGCCTCCATCAAAGCCTGTCAAGTGGTCTTTGCCTTGACTCATTTGTCTACACACCTCATATATTAACAGCTTTTATATTAAAAGAAAAATATTACGCATGCCATAAGTTTGCCACCACTGTCCAGAGAGATTGGAGCCCTCATACACTGCTGGTAGAATGGTAAACTAGTGTAGTTGCTTTGGAATTTCTAGAGCAGGTATATACTGCTGTTCACAGAACAAAAGCTCTTTGGGTGAGCTTGCATAGAGTGACTCCATTTTTAAAAACAGTGGTCTGCTCCCCCGTTTAGTACAAATGATGAGACCAGATGAGTTGGTGGGTCTGACCACAGAAAATCACCCACCAAAGGCTGGACACAGCAAATTTACAAAAACAGTCACCTAGTCACCCAGCATAGTCATAAGGGATCAATCATCAAATTAATCATGTTGATAAAAAATGATCACCTGAACAAAAAAACATTAGGGCCCCAAAATTTAAAGACCCAGTACAAAAATGGGCATCTGAGACGAACACACACTTCTCAGAGGAAGAAATACAAGAAGCCAATAAAAACATGAAAAGATGCTCTACATTGGTAGCCATCCATAAAATGCAAATTAAAACAACACTGAGATACCACCTTACCCCACATGGCCACCATAAAGAAATCAACCAATAACAAATGTTGGAGAGGCTGTGTGGAAAAGGAACCCTTCTCTACTGCTGGGAATGCAGACTGGTGCAACCATTATGGAAATCACTGTGGAGATTCCTTAAAAAACTAGGATTGGAAATCCCATTCAATCCAGCTATTCCCCTACTGGGAATTTTTCCAGAAGAACTGAAAACATATCATAGTGATATGATGGAAATATATGTTGGAAATAACCTATCACCTGAGAAATGGATGAAAAAGATGTGGTATTTTTATACAATGGAGTATTACTCAGCTATAAAGAAAAATAAACTTGAAGCCTTCATATATAAGCATATACAACTTGTATACTCAGAAGTGAAATAAACCAGACCCATGTGTGTAAATATTGTATTGTCTCCCTAATGTAAGAACTTCAATGGTCCTAAAATCTCCATTAGGATTTTGAAAGTGGCAATCGATGGGTAGAGTTCTCACCCTAACTATATATGCTGATGTCTGTGAATTGAACTGAGGAGAGCAATGTGTAATACTAAAATCATGCTTAAATTGCCTGTTATTTTGGTCTTCTAAATGCTTACTGCTTCTGATGTCATATCAATTGCTACTATACCTTTTTTTTTTTTTTTTTTCCTTTGGGATCAGGGTTTGAACTCACGACCCAGCAGGCACTTATGCCACAGATCTATCTCCCCAGCCTCTACACTCTTTAAAGTAAATGTGTGTCAAGAATAAAGCATTAAAAGAAAACAAGACAAGAAAAAAAAAAGTCATAGGATTGCCCTGCTACAATTTTGTACATGGTTTTTTAAATTTTTGTGTAAAAATGTGTAATTGGTTTTTTTTTTTTAACATTCTATAAGGATTAAAGTTTAGAATATCCATGCCTGTTGGAAGATGGCAGTTCCATGTTATGTCTAAAGCATTTGATATTCAGACAGATAATGATATTAAGCTCAACTGTTTATGTTATAGGGTAATAATATCATTAAGCTTCTCTTCTGGATGTTTAACAACTAAAGTTTGCAGAACAAAAACTAGAGAAAAACAGGGGCTGCAAGGATAGCCAATATTTTGGCCTTAGCCCTTAAAGGTCAAGGAGGATTCAGGACATAAGAGAACCTGTGCTGTAACATCTTGTTACAGCAATTTTGTGTCCCAAATTTTCTGATCAAGGAAATTATGGGGCCACAGAGGAAAGTGATCGATGATGTATAGTGTGCCTAAGGAGAATCACCTAGAGAGAAAAAATCCTTTCAGGCTTTCACAAAGAGCAAACTGGTCAAGCAATGGCTGTAGCTCATCCAAGTGACTGACACTGACAAAAAGATCTACACGATGCTGTACACGGTTTCAGAGTAAATCCTGGGGGGATTTGGTTGACTTTGCCAGCTACAAAAGTTACATTTTTACTTACATAGGTCTTGCTTTAATGTGATCTTAACCATCCAGCAGAAAAGCATACCATGAGGTATAAAAAGTATGCCCGCAGGGCACGCTGAGATGGTGGAGACTGGACATGGTGGTGCGTACCTGTAATCCCAGCACTTTGGAAGGCTGAACACAGGAGTATCACTCAGTCTGATCTACGTAGCAAGACCCTGTAGGCCCTGTCCTAAATACAGAGAAAAAGTAATGCCATATTAACATACTGAACTGTATAAGGCTGAGCTATAAAAGGCTCCAGTCAATAACTTCAGACATTTGCCAGTTCTGCTGATATCCCACTACTATTATGGACTATCGGACTATATTGAGTCATTCTGCTGAATGCAAGTACCTACAATATTTGAACTGGTATCAAGTATGAAAAGGTCCTTTAAAGACTTCTCCAGGGCCAGGGAGATAACTGAGCAGCTTAAGTGACTGCCTGACAGGTGCAAGGCCCTGAGTTCAATTCCTGGTACCAAACAATCAAAAAAAGGATAAATAAGACTTCTCCAAAAACAGCTTCTCTAGCAACAACAGAACACCCATCTCTGACAAAACAACAAAAAGGGGGGGGGATAGAAATGGAGGACCATTTTGTAGTGAAAAAAATATATATACATACAAAATAGTTAGGATAGATGTACAGTTACTTTTTTTTAAAGAATTTTTTTAATTTTAATTTTATTTTTTTCTGGTTTCAGAACTTTTTGTTTGTTTATTTATTTTTATGGCCAGCTCAGCCTGCCCTCAGGGCAGGACTGGTGCAGTATGTGGTGTCAGGGATCGAACCACGGTCCCTGCAGCTGCCCAAGCTTTCCTAAGCAGGTGCTTTAGACCACTGAGCCATCCTGCCGGGCCCCAGGTACCTTCTATTAGTTCAGTGAGAAGAAAGGTCTGTACTAATATTGTCTAGACAAGTTATCATGTCCGCATCTTGTCATCTGAATAACTACTACAAAGACAACAATATGCAACGTATTCATTATTTTAACCGTCCTACTAACCTCTTTTGAAATTGTTTCATTGCTATTTTTTTCCCTCACTAAAATGAATACAAAATAAAAGGCAATATTTTATTTAAACCTTATTTATTTATGTTATAGCCAGCTCAGCCTGCCCTGGGGGTAGGGCTGGCAGAGCATGTGGCATCAGGCATCAAACCGTGGTCCCTGCAGTTGCCTAAACTTGCCTAAGCAGGCGCTTCAGACCACTGAGCTATCCCACCCACCTCAAAAAAGACAGGATTAAACAGTTTTTTAAAAATTACCTGTAAACTTATCAAATAAAGGGTACATCAGAAAAAAAAAAAAACAAAAAAAACAAACAGGGTTGGGGGCTTATTAAACATGCTTAGACCTATGAAGGGTACAGCTTCCTCCCAGGTCTTGAGTTCTAACAAAGCCTTAACCTGGTGTAAAACTGAGGACCAGTGGTATAGTTCAGTGGACTAAGGACTTGGTTAGGGAAGTGCAGGGGCCAGGGTTCAATCCCTTGCCCTGCATGCTGGGCCAGCCCTGCTCTTTGGTGTGCTGAGCCCACAATGGAGTACGTGCCCCTATAATCCTAGCACTTAAGCAGAAAACAGGAGGATCATCATGAGTTGGAGCTGTGTAGTGAGATCCTGCATACAAAAACAATCAAACAGAAAAACAAAACAAAAATCTATCCCAAGTAAAGGGTTTTGTTTCTGGTCCTAGTGTTGCTACATATAGGAGCTTGGATATTACTCCAAAATGGGATAACCATATGTAGCAGAATCATGCCATTTCCAAGAAAACCTTTAGCTACTGTTTATTTATTTTTGTCTTTTTGAGACAGGTTCTCACTCAGGCTGGCCTTGAGCTAACTTTTATAGTCAAGGCTGGTCTCAAACTCGCACTGATCTTCCTGCCTCAGCCTCCCAAGTGCTGGGATTACAGGCGTGTACCACCATGCCCAGCTTTTAGCTACTGTTTAGATACCAAATGATCCAGTGGCAAATTGGGCAAATTTGCAAATTGCCTATTTTCCCTGAGAACAATTGTGTATGTGTTAAAACATATTCCAAATATATTATATATATTTTATAAATCTAGACCTTATGTTGGGATACCTTATAACCCTGTTTTGACTACAAAACGAGTTTCAGTAGTATTTTTATCAGATAACTTTGCTAAGACTACAAATGAAGAGGTTATCTGCGCATTGAAATAGGCCTGTCTTCATAAACCTTAGCTGTCTTAGGAATTGAGCTAAGATCTGCACAAACAGGTGGGCGCCATTACTAAAGCACTGAGGCAAGATAGTCCAAGTAGTGCACTGCTAGCAAAGTCTCATTTGGGCATCTTCCCTGAAAGCAAAAAGTACAGGGTGGTTGGATCCACATGGATAGAAAAGGAGTCTGAGAACAAGAACAAAGAACATTTTAGTGTGCTAAAATGTACCACTGAATCATTAATGGCTCTGAAATCTTGTACTACGCATGACTCAGTTATTTTCTCATTGCTGAAACAAAATACTTGACACAAGCTGAGGAAGAAAAAGCTTACTTAGCTCATGGTTTGTGAAGTTTTCAGTCCCTAATTAGCTGTCTCTAAGGCAGGGTGGCATTTCAGACAAGCATTGCAGAAAAGAAACAGTTTATGATGGGCAGAAGGTATCAAAGCAAGCAAGGGACAAGTCTCTTTCTGTAGCTTATGTTGTATCTAGGTTAACAGAAGTAGGGTGGTGCCAAACTAATCATTGGACTGATGTAATCATCACTCACTCTTAATCCTAGCATTGCACCATGAATCATTTACACACTCTGGATTTAGGCATCTCTGAAAAAGTCCCACCTATAACTCCATGAAGCTTTGCAGGGACATCTAGGTAGAAGCTGTTAACAGGGAGATACTCTCTTGATGGCTTGGCTATTTGTAGAATGGATGGATTGTACAGGGACTGACATGGCATTAGCAACCTGTAGTTGGAAACTTATCAGTAATGGATATCAACCTCTGTATAGTTTTTAAGGTAATACTATGTTTTGTGAGGATGTAGACTAGGGTCCTTCAGCTGTACAACTACTGGGGTGACCTTAGCACATCTCCCCATGCTGCTATCATACCATGTTTAGGAATCAACTCCCAGCAGAGAAATTAGGCCCTGTGGATTCAGGCTGACTGGGTCCCTTCCAACTAGGGCACAAATTGCCAGAGGTTTGCATGTCCAAGTGTCCTTGAGCACGAAGAGTATATCTTTTTACAAATTATTGGTATGGGGCAATTCAGTGTCACCACCACCAACACAAATTGGAAAATAGTCTTCCAAATTTCAGTTCGGAGTAGGGGTAACTCCCTTAAGGCCCATAATAACTTTTTTTTCAGTACCGTGAATTGAACTCAGAACCCTGTGCTTGCCAGGCAAGCATTTATTCTACTGAGGTATCTCCCTGGCGCTAGGACCATAATAACTTTAGAATGGGATGAAAGTTCACCTCAGTGAGAAATTAGAACTGAATAAGTCATGCCAGTATCACAGAGGCTGGTCTTCTATACCTAGGCTAAGTGAAGGCATTTGCATAGGATGAGGATGCCCTTATGTGGAGGCTATGCAGGCCTCTTCAGGAACTAGCATTTGATGTGCAGGCATTTCTCCCTGGCCACCATGGTGATGGATGACTTCATCCCTGAGACTAAGGGCAGTCCCTCCTCCAATGTCAAACGTTTTCTTCCATGTTCTGATAGATACCTACCACATACATTTGCTGCCCCACTTAATTCACTAAGCAATCTTAAAGAGGCATATTCTATCATTTTACAGAAGAGAAAGTGGTCAGAGGATAGCCAGTCTGGACCCTGCTTTCCCTGAGCTCTCCCCAACAGAAAGCCTGTCTGAGAGGAGCATCTCCCTACCTCTAGAGACAGTGGCTCTGTCAGCAGCTTGTGCCAGATAACAGGAAGAGTCAGATTCCAATTAACACATGACACCAACCACAGGACTTGGATTCAAAGTTTTAATAATAAATTGTGCCAATAGAAGCTTTTCAAAGGCAATGATATATCAATAAATAATAGTTAAACTGAGTTCCTGAGAAAGAACCTACCACATGAAAGTATGTCAGAGCGCTGTAAATAACATGGCATTACTATAAAATAGCGCAAATACTGTAAGTCACAATACAAGCACAGCAGACTTCAGAATATGCCATTCATACAAATGTAAACCAGCACACAGAATGTTTTTTAGACATCGATAAACTTATAAGTGTTGTCTAGATATATAATAATAATGAATACATTATCCTAAGAACTTCAAGGAAAATATGTGGACTAATAAAAAAAATAGGATGTATCAGGCCTTTTAAAGAGCAAAAAAGAATTGAATTTTTACTCAAATATAGTAAATCACTTTAAATAGAAATCATACTAATTTGAAATAAGAAATATTTTGTGTGTTTATATAGTCATATATACACTTATCTGTCTAGGAAAACATGTATGGCTTAATTGTTTTCATTCCAATGTCACTTTGAAGAATCTTTAAATTTTTTTTTAGGAAAATAACAAAAACCTGGCATTGTTTAAACCAAGTTGAAAATTGACACTTCAAAGTATATTTAAAATAAAGCAAAAGAACCACAAGTTTATTTAATTCAGTGTGGCAACCTCTCAGCTGCCTAAAACAACAGAAGGAATAACGCTCATGTGACCTTTCAGTGTGGGCAGTCAGTAAAAAAATTGAGTAGTGGGGTCCTAGTTATTGAATTCCACATACCAGCTACATCAAGAATGAGAGCATAGACTGACTAGAGAAATGGACATAGATCTATGATTAACTTAAATGTTTTGGCATAGCTGAATTAATCCCTTTTAATGCATATGCTGTATGAAAACATTTACATTTACCCCCCAAAGAATTCAATTATACCCAAGACACAAACACACACATGCACACACAATCACTTCTCATTTACACAACTGCATTTCTTTAACAAAACAGCAAGGGATACAATCATAGCAAAGACACCACCCACACGATACATAAGTAATAAGCACACTGTCTAAAATACCTCATTTAAAAACACTCGGTTAAAAACATATTCACAGGACCTGCTGTGAATGGCAAGATATGGTAATCTTATAATAGAAAAATCCTGCTCATGCAGTACAGTACTTCCCACACACCAGACATCTGAAACCACACCCATGTCATTACTCTGCTCATACTTTCTGGTATAGTACTATAGTATGCAAAAAATGACAAAAAGCAGCTTTTAACATTATGTCACAAGTTTGAAATGTGGGAATAAGAAACAAAAACCATTGTTGGGATAAAATGGTCTCTGTGACATCTCAGCAGAGCATCGTCTTTTTCTAACATTATTGCACAGAGATTTCTTATCACATGTTCTTCAGTTCTTCTGCCTTCTAAATGTGAGTAAGTGCTATGGATAAGGTACAAATGTAGAAAACAGCAGCATGATTTGTCAAAGTAAATCCCTATAATTTAGTAAGAAAACAATGGTTATCAACAAAATAAGTGCTTTCTAAACTGTTCTAAACTTTTAAAAATATTGTTTTAATGTGGTGAAGGTCCCCAAAAGCCAATTCAAAGCCATGTTGACCCCTCCCTGCCACCCATCGGCCAGAACCTAGAAATGAAGGTCTGCCAGACTTCAGTCCTCTCTCTAAAATTTGGGGCCGGGAAGATAGCTCCATGGCACAAGTGCCTGCCTGGCAAGTGTAAGTTCATGAGTTCGAACCCCAGCCCTGGAAAAAAAAAAAAATTAAAATTAAAAAAATAAAAAAGTCTCTGTTGGTCTGGGATTTTCCTGACGAGCAGAACTTCAGTGAAGTGCTCAGCAGCCCAGCTCAAAACAAGGCTGTCCCCGGCTTTCTGCCAGCCATGTGGGAGGCAGCTGGGCCACTGCCCTCCCAACATGTGGCTGTGGGCACGTGGGTGTGACTACACGTACACAGGCTGGCAGCCCTCAGTTTGAGCTACCAGATCAGGGCTTTCAAGATCTGAACTCTCAGAGTGTGAAGTTTCTGCTCCCGAAGGCTTTGGGCACCGGAAGGGGTAGCCATTGTCATCGAAGAACCTCCGGAACGTGAACTCATAGAACGCGTGCTCGGGGTGCTTGTTACTGGGGGAGGTGAGTGTGTCCCAGGCCTTGGCGCTGCCTTCACTGCTCTCATTCCATGGGCTCTCTTCATCGACGGGATCAAAGTTTGACGTGTCCATGGGGTGGCTGATGGTGGGGACGTAGGGGGCTGGCTGCTTCCGGATGTCACTGGAGAAGTCAATGGTGCTGAAGAACGGGTGGGCTTTCAGATCGTCGGCCCCATCCCTCCCCAGGCGGCAGTCGGCAGAGCAGCACAGTTTGGTGATGAGGTCCCTGGCCTCGGGGCTCAGCTTGACTTGGGCGGGAATGTGGAGTGTGCTCTCCCAGTTTATCACCTGCAGTCGACAGAACCAAGGTTGTGGGAACCATGTCTTTATGAGTGGGATAAGCTGGGGGCACTCCAGGGAAGTGCATGATGCCATGATGAGTTGCAGTTAGAACAGGGCATCCAAAGAGCGGCTGCTGATCTGAGAAGCTGTGAAGTCAGTGACCTCTTAGAAGGGAGCTCCCAGCCCAAGGAACAGGATGATGAAGCCAAATGCAGACAAAAGAATATTAATTTTCTTTTATCAAAAATTCTGTTTAGATAAGAGTTCTGTGTTTTCTACAGAGATGGAACAAATGACCTATGGCACTGGATTTCTGTTGAGGCATCAAGGCACTCATTCAATACTTATTTCAGCCAAGAGATGGTTAGTGAAGGTTTTGTAGGGGAAAAAGACAGTGTCACAGTGGAGGAGGATTAAGATGACTGATCCTTAGCCTTGCCTTCTCTTTGTAATCACAGCACTTGGGAGGCTGAAAAACAGGAGGATCACTACAAGTCTGATCTGTGTAGTGAGACCCTATAGATCCTGTACTAAATACATAAAAGAAAAGAAAATACACTCAATACCACTAACTAATCGGGAAATACAGATGAAATTCACAATGAACTGCTACCTCATATCTACTAGAATGGCTTTTATTAAGGAAAAGAAGAGAAAGAAAAAGGGAGGAGAAAATTAAATGTTGAGAAGGATGTGCATAAACTGGAATCTGTGCACACTACTGGTGAGAATGTAAAATAGTACAACTATTCCTAACAGAGTGGCAGTGTCTCTACATATTACACACAAATGATGGTATGTCCCAGCTGCTCCACTTCTGGGTATGTATCCAAAGGAACTAAAAGCAGGTGCTTGCGCATGTTCAGAATCAAAGTAGATGTCCACTAGCGCATGAGTGGATTTTTAAAAAAATACAGATGACTATACTTCAGTCTTTTTTTTTTTTTTTTTTTGTCTTTTTGAGACAGGGTCTCGCTATGCAGTTGAGGCTGGTCCTGAGCTCACTTTTGTAGCCCAGGCTGGTCTCGAACTCGCATCAATCCTCCTGCCTCAGCCTCCCGAGTGCTGGGATTACAGGCGTGCACCACCACGCCTGGCTTATACTTCAGTCTTAAAAGAGGAAAAAAGTAGTGAAACATACTACAATGCAGACAGACCTTAAGGGTTATGTTGAGTGCAATTATTTTGGCTAAAGTAGCCTAGTTGATTTTTTCTTTTTGTCTTTTTGAGACAGGCTCTCACTATGCAGTTCAGGCTGGCCTTGAGCTAACTTTTATAACCAAGGCTGGTCTTGAACTCGCACCGATCCTCCTGCCTCAGCCTCCCAAGTGCTGGGATTATAGGCGTGCGTCACCACACCCAGCTGGAGTAGCCTAGTTCAGGGATGATTCAAATGGTACATTTTACATGATGTATACCTCACCACAGGAAAACAATCAGAGGCTGGTTCAGCAATTCAACTACAATGCAAAACATGCTAAATTCCAATTGTACTATTCGTAGAGTGAAACTAAGCTTTAACTCTAGGCCTTTTCAAATTAAAGGGTTATTAATTCAGACTCTACCATGGACAGGAAAACTTCCTAGCATTGTGCAGCAGTGGGTGAGGATGTTAGGTTTCAATTCAGTCTTTAACAACACACTTCAGAAAGCAAGCACTTGTTAGTTCTAAAATTAAATTATTTAGCACATAATTATTAGCTGACCGATTTTGACTTCAAATGAGCGTTAGGAATACACAACCAGCATGGCCACTTGGCTGACTGTGTGCAAACAGTAGTGATGCCAGAGCCCACAAACAAGGGGTTTTAGTGGCAGGTAACAAAGCTCTGGTCCCTCCCCACAGCTGGCCTGAGTGGCAGCTGCTTGGCACCGTGCCCACTGCTTTTTAATGTGAGGAGTCCTGCCAGCAAACAAGTTGACATAAAATTTCACGCCCATAGTTGACATAAAATTTCATGCCCATAGTTGACATAAAATTTCACGCACTCCACTACATCAAACCTTAGGTTCAACTTTGTAGCTTTTTATTTACCAAAGGAAAAATTCCAAAATTGGATACTAGTCATTTCAAGAGATAGATTTGATTTTTAAAAATCCTGTCATGTATAGCTGCCATTCCCATCATACTCAGAGGTCAGGCGCTGACCAGGGAGCACAGATGTGTAGGATGCAGCACTCTGCAGTGAGTGTGCTCGCTGCTTGCTTACCTTCAGCTGAGTTTCTGTTGGGGTAGGAGCCAGGAAGGGCGGCTGCCCCACCAACATCTCGAAGAGAATTACACCAACGCTCCACCAGTCACAGAGCTGGGTGTACCCTGAAAGAGAGGGCTTGCTCAATCCCAGTGCAGGCACAGCCTCCTTGAGGCCCCGTCTGGAAGATCCCAAACAGACTCACTGTACTCATGCTCCCAGAGGGCTTGAGAGCCACAGAAATGCCTGAGGGTGAGAGACAGCTGGAGATGCTCCAGGGGACCATCTGCACTCATGAAGGATGTGATATAGCCACTTTGGTTTTCTTATTTTCAATCACTAGTCTATGATAAACCCAGAATATTTTTTTCTTTCTTTTCTTTCTTTCTTTCTTTCTTTCTTTCTTTCTTTCTTTCCTTCTTTCTTTCTTTTTGTATGTTAGGGAAAGGTGTATGCAGTGGTTCTCAACCTTTCTAATGCTGTGAGCCCACAATACAGTTCCTCATGTTGCAGTGACTCCAAACCAAAAAATAATTTTGGTGGCTACTTCAAAACTGTAATTTTGCTAAAGTTATGATTCAGAATGGCTTTAGGCCACCCGTATTTTGGTCATTCAACCCCTGCAGGGGTTGTGACCCACAGGTTGAGAATCACTGGAGGATATTCAGGGTTTCACTACTAGATTGACTTTTTTTTTTTGCAGGACCGGAGTTTGAACTCAAGACCTTGCACTTGCCAGGTAGGCACTTATGCCATGGAGCTACCTCCCCAGCCCCTCTCACTACTAGACTGGACTTGCAGTGATTCACCTGTTTATAGCCTCCCAACAGCTGAGATTAGAGGCACATGCCACCATGCTCAGTCTCAATTGCCATTTCAGTGAGCTCAGGGGTGGGGCTGGCATGGCAGGCCCAGGTATCGAACCCCTGGCCCCTGTGCCTGCTTGCAGGCACTTTAATTAGCTGAACTACTTGGCTAGCCCAAACCCAGAATATTTTCATAAGAAACATTTTCATAATTTAAATAGAGTATAGCTATTGCTAACAACCAACCAGAACTGATCACATAGACAAAGTAACAGAAACTGAAAACCACAAAGTGCCATGCTGACAGAGGCCAGGGAAGGCCCCGAGAAGGGCTCCCGGGAGGTACCTGGAAGAAGACAAAGAATGTGGGATGCAGTGGAGGCAGCTACTCCTACAAAGACTGGAAAACTCATGACAGCCCAGCTGACCTCTGTAAGAGTCCCTGGCTGGGGGGGCCGGGGGAGGGGACACTGACAAGCCAAGGACACTAGGGGGCAGGTTCATGTGGTTCCCCTGCAGTGTCCATTATTCTAGGCTCATCTTAATGTCACCCAACCCTTACTAAGTGGGACCTGGACTGTGAGAGGTCAGCCCATGGATTAGCCTGCTGGGCATCTCTGTGCCCTTTGTTTCCCCATCTTATTTTCTTGGCATGGCAGGAGAATAAGGCACCGAACTGTGCATGGTAGGGCATGCAAGGCTCTATTGCTACACACATTGAACCGAGTCATTCAGGGACTTGCCTGGGGCCACTATAACTAATAGTGAAAACCTCACTTGGACTAGGCCTGCCTGGCTCCAAAGACTTCAGACATGCAAGTGAAGAGGGTTCATGTGTCCAGATGTATTGCACATGGGCTGGTGAGATAGCTCAGCAGTCTAAAGCACCTGCTTAGGAAAACTCAGGCAACCGCAGGGACCACAGTTCAATCCCCAGCACCACATGCTGTGCCAGTCCACTTCCAGGGTGGGCTGAGCTGGCCATAACATTTAAAAAAAAAAAAAAAAAGACCCCAGACGTATTGCACAGGACTGGATCCACAGCCTACTCCTGCAGCAGGTCATGCAGGGGCCCTGGAAGATCTTGCTCCTTCTGAACCATGTGCTGTATCTGACAAAACAAGGCACACACCATACTGAACACTGATAACCTTATGCCTAGTGTGGCCTGCAAATCTTATTTCCCAGGAGTCTGGGAAGTAATAGGGAGATCTGGAGGTAAATAGTGTTTGTGTGCTAGACCTGGTGCAACTCAGTGGGAGATAAGGTGGAGCTGGAATAGGGGTTTTGTTTAGGGATAATGAGAATAGCTGCCCTTGTGATCCTGGCATTTCCTCACATGACCTTGTCAAAGCTGGTTTCAAAGCTACTCCCCTGAGGCCAGGGTAGAAGCTCAAGTCTCATACAGCCCAGCCAGGAGGAGTAGATGTACACTGGCCTAACAGAGCACAAAGCAAAGGAGCTCTTCCTGACCACTGTAGTTCTGTCTTCTTCAGACATAAAAATGTGATAGGAGTATTTTGCGTCTCAGAAAGCCAGAGCTGTGGAGACTCCCAGACATCCCACTGCCAGCTGCAGCTGGGGCATTCTGAGGGGGTACCTTTACGCAGGAGCACCTCAGGGGCGATGTAATTTGGGGTCCCAACCAGGGAGTGAGCCAGGCACCGCTGGTGCTGCTTTCGGGCTCTCTGCTCCAAAGTCTTCAGCCTGTCCCCACAGCGACAATTAGACACATCGTCCCAGAGGTCACTGGGCTCCATGCTGTCCTGTCTGACATGGTTCCCTTCACCTGGAAATTGGGGGTGGTGAGAGGAGAACAAAACAGAAAGTGCATTTTCACTACCTAGCAATATAAAAAATCCACAGCATGAGACAGAAGCAACTCCAAATGGCTGTTGGCATGCAGGGCATCTGCTCCATGGGGACAGCTGTTGCTCCTGGGTCCTAAGACACACACTGTACAGTGATGGCTGGCATCACAGCAGAGGTGCAGGAACAGTGACACCAGACTGCACTGTGAGCTGCCATGGAACACTTCAGCCAGACATGCTGGATGACCGTGAGGACATCATTCCCAACACTTTTTTTTTATGTGTGTGGAACTGGGGATGGAACTCAGGTCCTTGCGTTTGCCAGGCAAGCACTTATTCTACTGAGCTATATCTCCAGCTCCCAATACTTCTAAGGACAGTGGCAAAAGCATCTATGGTAAGCATTACAAAATCCAAGAGGACTTAAAAATATGAACAGAAGTGATTTCAATTCCAGAAAATGCAAACGACATAGGTTAGTGTTCAGTTTATAAAAAAAAAAAGACAGCTATGGTGCTGAAATAGTTATTTCAGGTCTTCTAGCCCTAAGTAAGATAATTACCAGCCGTTTCTGACCTCTGCAAACAGCAAAACCACAGAAAATGGAGTTAAACTATATAAAAGAAGGGCCAAGTGTGGTGGTACACACCTGTAATCCCAGCACTTGGTAGGCTGAGGCAGGAGGATCGCTGTGAGTTCAAGACCAGGCTGGGCTACAGAACTGAGCTCAAGGCCAGTCTGAACTGCATAGTGAGACCGTCTCAAAAAGACAAAAAAGTGAGCTCAAGCTCAGCCTGAACTGCACAATAAGACCCTATCTCAAAAAAGACAAAAACAAAATAAAACAAAAAATCCTAAAACCTACATAAAAGATAGACTTGGGCTAACTTTGAGAGGAGACTCTTTGAGAGGTTCTGAGGCCTTTATTTTTTGAGCTAGAGACTATGTTGCCAAGTAGCCCTCATCATGTGGACTCAAGCTGATTGTCTCTAAAGTAGGTGGGACTACAGGGAAGACCTCCATGCAGGTCACTAGGCTTGCCCCACTACCACATAGTCCATAAGAAAACACAGGTGCATGCTGCTACCCTCAGACTTGACACTTTCATTTCTATGACTTATTTTACTAGGGCAAAACAATAATTTTCCACAAAGGCCTACTGTGATGATCTACTGAAGTCCACTAACTTAAAAAAAAAATCAGATACGTATCACTGTCTCCCTTCAGGGAAGCAAGGTTTTCACATCAAAGTGTACAATATAGTAGTGGATGACTTTCTAAGTAGGAGCCACCAGGATGGGGAACAGTTGCCTTGTGTGATTCAGCTATGTCCAGAGGTAGAACATGGTATGCCCAAGATAATACCTTTCTGGTAGTATTTGGAATTGTGAGTCCATCTAAATCCAGTACAGAGGCCAAAATCTGTCAGTTTGATGTGACCATCTAGATCTATCAAAATGTTGTCAGGCTTGATGTCTCGGTGGATGAACCCCATCTTGTGGACACTCTCGATAGCCAAAGTCAGCTCTGCGATATAGAACCGGGCCAAATGCTCAGGGAAGACCTCCATGCGGATCAGCAGGCTCATCATGTCCCCTCCGGGGATGTAGTCCATCACAAAATACAGGCTGTCTTTGTCTTGGAATGAGTAGTACAGTTTGACCACCCACTCGTTGTCTGCCTCAGCCAGGATGTCCCTCTCAGCCTTGACATGGGCCACCTGGTTCCGATTGAGCACATCTTTCTTCCTCAGGGTCTTCATGGCATACAGGGCATGTGTGTCGACCTTACAGGCCAAGCAGACTTCTCCAAAGGCACCAATCCCCAGGGTTTTGATTTTCACAAACATGGACTTGTCCATCTTGGCCCTCTTGAGCCTGTTGTAATTGGACTCCTTCTGGTAGAGGATCTTCCTCATCTGCTCCTGCTCGGCCTCACAGAGTCCTGCCTGCAGACAAGGGAAACCAAAGAGATCACCAGAAAGTTCCCAGAGCCAGGAGGGAAGGAGCAGGACTCTGAATAGGGTACAACAGAAAGCTTTATTATGCTACCTGTAAAATAACTATCACTTGTGGTTTTTTTCTTTTATATGTACATACCGATACAGATTGAGAATCAAAGGTCAGACAGAATAGAATTTTTTAGGTGACAGCAGGTTCTAAAAACTAAACTTCTAGCTGGCCGTGGTGGCGTACACCTGTAATCCCAGCACTCAGGAGGCTGAGGCAGGAGGATCGGTGTGAGTTTGAGACCAGCCTGGGCTACAAAAGTGAGCTCAAGGCCAGCCTGAACTGCATAGTGAGACCCTGTCTCAAAAAGACAAAAAAAAAACAACAACAACAACAAAAAAAAACAAACAAACCCTAAACTTCTGTTAATAAAAATCTACAGGATGGGGATCACAACATTTTGGAACTCTTAGAGAAATCTAGTACTTTACTAGCTCTGGGAAAATTAGAAAATAGAAAACAAATCAATGAATGTGGACAAAAAGGATGTAGGAATAAAAATTTGATTTGTAGAATTTAAAGAGACTGGCTGGATGTGATTTAAATTTATTGTTATATTTTAATTTGAACTTCATTAGTAATTACCTACTTTAGCACTGTGAAGTAACAAATGTTTTAAACAATATTAATAAAAGACTGAAAAGACTCACCTTTCCTTAAAACATCCAATTATCTATTTATTTATTTATTTTGTGGACTGGGGTTTGAACTCATGACCTTGGACCTGCCAGGCAGGAACTTGTGCCACAGAGCTATCTCCCCAGCCCCAAAAATCCAATTATCAACTTTCAAAACCTCAAATTCTGTTTCTGCCTTTTTAAAATATATACTCTAAGTAAACCTTTATGAAATCTGTCAAAAATTAAAGATACTGGGGCCAGCAAGATGACTCAGTGTTTTAAAGTGCCTGCTTAGGAAAGCTTAGGCAACCGCTGGGACTTAAGTTGGATCCCTGGAACCACATGCTACACCAGCCCCATTCCAGGGCAGGCTGAACCGGCCATAAAAAAAAAAAAGAGGAAGAGGAAGAAGAAGAGATTCAAGATACACTACAAGAAGCTACACTACTTGTATGAGGGTTTTTTTTTTTTGGTGGAGTTGGGGGACTTCTACTGAGCTATCTTCCCAGCCCTAAGAAAGGTTTGTACTAACAGTGTTTAGACAAGATATTATGTCTACATCTTGTCCTCTGAATACCACGAAGACAATATGCAACGTACTAAAAAGAAATAAAATTATTAAAAAATAAAATACCTGGTGAATAAAAAAATAAAAATAAAAAGACTAACTTGCTAATCATATGCCAGACACATTGTATACATCTATCAGGCTTTGCTAGGATGCCAGAGAGGTCACCGCACTGTGACTTCTCAGTGCTGGGTGCTTCCCTGGCCTGTGCCTGAGAGCCCGTCTTTGATAGAGAGGTATGTGAGGCACAAACAACAGAGTTGGCTCACGACCTTCCTATCCCCCGGGGGCAGGGCGGAACAGCACAGAAAAAGGACCTTGGCCATTTCCTGCTCCAGCTGCAGCCTCCGGTGGACCTTCTGTTGGTAGGTTTTGATGACGTTTTCCACGTGCTGCTCCATGAAGAATTTGAAGGCATATGGGGAGTAGCTCTTGATGCGAGATTCTCTTTTCTCTTCGTCCCTGTTATTCCTGCGTTCGGGTACTGGTGAGGTTTGGATCTGCTTCTTGTCCTTGCCAGCCTTGTCCCCCTTGTGGCTCCGGTCCACAGCGGCAGGCTCGGCAGGGGGCCCGCGCAGACTCTGCTCCACGCCGGCGCACAGGCCATCCACGTCTAGCTGCTCAGACTTGCTGTGTAGCAGTAGATGCTTGGGGTAGGGGGGTGGCGGGCATCGGTCCCGTGGGAAGGCTCCAGCCAGGCTGTGCGCCGTGTCCTTCTCTGTGGCTGGGCTCTCAGTGGAGGGCGCAGGCACCCAGGCAGGGTGCGAGGGCCCCACGGCTGTCTGTGGCTCGGGCCGCAGCACACGCACGCTCTTTACCGGGTGGAGGATGTGCGCGGCGGTGACAGCCGTGACGGTGTTGGGTGCGGGCAGTGCCGGCTCGGCCTGTGGGCCGCTGAAGGAGTGGGTCCTGCTGGGCGTGGGGCCGCCAGGGCGGAAGGCGAGTGTGCGGGACTCAGGGCCAGCGGCGCGCAGCGAGTCGCGGCGGGTGGGCGCGGCCGGCCAGGGCTCGTACAACTCTGAGTGCAGGCCACGCGGGGGCGCCGGCGGACCAGGTGGGGGCTCCGCGGGGAAGAGCGAGCCCCGGGGACCCAGGGCATGCAGGGGGAGCCCTGGGGGGTTGTGTGGCGGCGGGTACAGCCCCGTGGGGCCCGGGGCGCCGAGGCCAGCGGCGGGCGGGGCCCCTGACGCCTGGAAGGACGGGCTGCGCTGCACGCTGTAGCCCCGCGGCTCCCCAGGAGCAGGGGGGCGTGTACGGCCATAGTGGGCAGTGTATGCCTGTGGCGCGCCAAGCTGGGTCCCCGCGAAAAGGAAGCCCGCATAGGGCCTCGGCCCCTCCTCCAGCACCACTGTACTGTCTGAGCAGAAGCCCGCACCGTCGTAGGCCGCGCTGGGCAGCGGGGGAAAGGGCGGGAAGCCTTCACGCACACCCTCGAAGCTGGGCCTCCGCGTCACTGCGACTGGGGTGGGCATGAGGCCCTTGCCTGCAGCAAAGACAGGAAGACAATCAGCCTGGCACCCTTTGGGTCCTTCCCCAGTAGCTATCCCCTCTAGTGATGTCCAGGGCTTGGGCTGTGCACAAGGCCTACAAAGGAGGGCCCTGAAGGTGTGTCTGCTTGGGGTCCACAAGCCCTAAGGTGGCGGAAGGATATGGTGCAGGCCAGAGGGGCGGCACCCTGCATCCTCTAGTCCCAGAAGACACCTAGGACCTGCCTCCCAGTGCTGTGGAGCCATCTGGACAGCACCTCTCATTTCTACCTGATGAGTCCAAGTCATCTGGGCAACTGAGTTCACTGTTACCAAAATCTAACAAGGGCAGGATCACAGCCATTGTTCAGATGTCCATTTGGCTTGCACTTATTTTCCAAAATAAAGATTTTCTGGGGGTTCTGCCTTTATTGAAGCCAAACATTCATACAACAAAACCCACATAAACCCTTTCCTTCAAATATCCAGATGGATTTCTATAGTTTCTTCCTGATTCCTGACTTCTCCATGTTGAAAGCTCTCATCATCTAAAATAGATGCCTAGGAGGGATGGCCAAGGCGTCTTTCATTTCCCCATTCCAGCCCTCTCATGGCTTTGGCAGGGGCTGCAGTCTGGAGGTTCCACTTTGCCACCATGGATACACCCCTGCCTAGAAGTGGAACACCCGGCAAAGCAAGACCTGGCAGCCACAGCTGGGAGCACAGAGCACACCAAAGGCAACTTGGCTTTCACTTTTGGTACCACAGTCTAAGACACAGGGAGCCAAATGGGGAGGGGATAAAGGAAGTCTTTTTCTCACAAAGGAAAGAGAGGGGCTGGGGAGATAGCTCCGTGGCATAAGTACCTGCCTGGCAAGTACAAGGTGGTGAGTTTGAACCCCAGTCCCACAAAAAAATAAAAATAAATAAAAAAGGAAAGAGAAATGTGTGTTCCCCAAATAGCAGAGATACAAATTACAAAAGCCTGTGAAATTTTCTCATGTATCACAGCAAGTGGATTTTATCTTTGCTTTTCCTTAAAAAGGGGAAACTCCTTTTGCAAATTATAATGGATCCTTTAATGACACACCAGGGAACTCATGAACCCAAAACACAACTCACCCAATCCACCCTGGAAAGGACATCCCTAGCCAGTGAGGCAGTGGGTGACTGTCCTTTTGAGGGGACCCTGTAGGGAACCCAGCTCACTGCCTACAGCTGTTGGCCCTGGCAGGTGTCCACCTTGGGACTGCTCTTGGGGCATTGGTGATGTAAAATGTGGGCTTTAGAAGCACGAGCCAAAGCTTTCCTTTTCAAACTCCTCTCCAGAGCCAAGGGAAAGTTAAAATATTTTCACTCTCACTTTGCTCAATCTTTCCACCTTTCACAGAACAAAATAAACACACCTTCTAGGTAAGTCCCGTGACCTGCTGCTGTGCTCCCATTCTGGGCATGACTTTCCCAGGACCAGCTTGGTTGACTTTCTGGTAAGTAAAACAAGAGCTATGCCTATCTCCTGACTAGGGCAGGCTGGAGGTCTCTTTCTGCAAACTGCTCTGTGTTCTCTAATCACAGATCTCTTCATCTGGCACACTGCAGCCTGCCACTGAGGCTCACCTGGGGAGGTCTGCTTAATGACACGAACAATCTGCTCATTCCTGGGGTCCAGGTAGCCCATCTTGCTAATGAACTCCAGGGCGGCCTCGATGCTCCTGCTGCCAGTCTGCTTGAGTGCTCTGCCCGCCATCTCCTAGGGGAAGCACAGAAAAGTGAGTGTATCAGAGCGACTGGTGACCTCTGTCCCTGCTCCATGCCCGGCCATGCTGTCACACTCTGCTTTGCCAGGACTGCTAGGCTGTGCAAGGTACTACAGATGACTCAGTATGCTCACAGGTGAACTGGGCATGGTGGTGCACAACTGTAACCCCAGCACTCTAGAGGCTGGGGCAGCAAGTACACAAGTTTGAGCCTGCCTTGGGCAACTTAGTGACTCAGTGAAATCCTGTCTCAAATTTCTAAAAAAAGCTGAAGATATAGCTCAGTGCATAGACCCTGGCTTCAGTTACTCAGTACTGCCGGAATGGGGGAGGGAGCAGACAGACAGAACTGCATACAGGTGGCCACGGTCCTGTGTGTGACTGAGACAAACACCAAGTGGACCTGTGTGATGGTTAAGTTTAGGAGTCAACTTGACTGGCTTGAGAGCTACACAGGGGGTTAGTGAAGGTCACTTTCCTGTGTCTGGGAGGTCATGGGGTTTCTGCTTCCTGGCTGCCATGACAGCATCTGCTTGGCCAGACCCCTCCACCATGATGTTCCTGCCTGGGAACCAGCTGACCAGGCAGAAAGCCTCTAAAATCATAAGCCAGATGAACCTTTCTTTCTTCTTTTAAGTTAGGGTCCATGTCAGGTACCTATACAATCTGAAAGAAACTTTAAGTTCTTCTCCCAAAAGAACTTTTGTGGTTGGACTAGTAAATCCAAGATGAAAATAAAAAGGCACAAGTTTAGCTGCAGAAGGAAGTGGGGAATACAGAAATCTGTTTGAATTCCAGCTCACCCCTCAGGCTAACTCTGTTATCAGCTAATATACTTTTTTTTTGTCTTTTTGAGACAGGGTCTTGCTATGCAGTTCAGGCTGGCCTTGAGCTCACTTTTTTAGCCCAGGCTGGTCTCAAACTCACACTGATCCTCCTGCCTCAGCCTCCCAAGTGCTGGGATTACAGGGGTGTGCCACCACGCCCAGCTCAGCTAATATACTTTGAAAATGTAATGATTTCTTTTTGTTTTTTTGCAGAATTGGAGTTTGAACTCAGGATCTTGCACTTGCCAGGTAGGCACTTGCACCCATAAACTATCTCCCGAGCCCCAGCTAATGCACTGTGGAGGGGAGGGTCTGAGTACCGAAAGGTTATTTAGGCAATGTTTACTGGATGCCTGTTTACACTGTGCCATGCCAGTTAAGAGTAGTAGGGACTTGTTCCTAAGGACCTGTTTAGTGGGAGGAAGAAAAGACAGGCACCAATGAAGCTCTTGGAGCCTGGTCTGCATGGAGCATATCCCTTATAACTGCTTGTAGGATGAGCTTAAGACAGATACACCAATGGACACTACAGAAGAGGTACAGCTAGGGTGGCTAACAGAGATGGTGACTCCCTCACACCCTGGGGACAGGCGATGACCCAGCTGGTCCTTTAAGCAAGATGAGAAGATAGAACAGGTATTGCAGACAGGCCTGGATGGCTTGAGGAGACAGGGAACGGGGAGCTGCAGACCAAGGCCAGGGCATGCTGGGTTGCACCTCTGTCTTCAAAGCCATAGGAACACTGAAACAGGGAAAAGTGAGTCTGAAGATGAACCTGTGGGCAACTGTGCATGCAGAGGTTAAGGCACTCAGGTGGGTGAGACTGAAGAGCCAAGAAGGGAGTAGAGACATGGCAGTAGACAGGGAGTGTGAAGATAGGAAGAGAGCCTGGAGGGCGGCCCAGACCCAGGGGAGGCAGGCTGAGGGTGAGGCAGCAGCAGGGACACCGAGCACAGGTAAGGAGAGGCTGGATGGGAGCAGAGGCTACAGACAGACCTGAGTTGGGAGGTAGGAGGGTGCAGAAGCACTGAGGGCAAGGAGTACTGTGGGACATTAAGCACTCGGCTGAGACAGCCACCACTGCCTCTCAGCAGCTCCTTGTTGCCTGTCACTCACGTGCGTCTCAGCTGTCTATGTCTCCCTCAGGATTAAGAGAATCTGGCAGGACAGGAAACCACATGTCACTCACAGCTATATCTGCCCACCCTCACACAGAGCTTAGGATCAACTAAATGCTTAATATCCATACGGCCACTTAACACCAAAGCCTGTGCTCTGTTCCTGGTTGAATACCAGCTCAGTGTTAGAATATCACACTCTCAGTGTACTTGGCTACATGGTCTGCAATGCGGTATGGGGCCCTGCATGATGTCAGGGTGGGAGGTGATCAGGGCAGAGCCCAAGGTGGCAGGCAGGCTGTCTGTAGGGCCACTGCCACATGCTTCACTGAGGGTAGAACAGAAGCAACAGCTGGAGAAGCAGATTAAGCTGGGTGTGATGGAATAAACCCATTGTTTGGGAGGCTGAGGCAAGATGGTGGCAAGTTGGAGACCAGCCTGGACTACACAGGGAGTACACGGCCAGCCTGACCTACAGAGCAAAATATACATAGATACATGCATGTCTTTTTTTTTTTTTTTTTAAAGCAGATCATGAGATGGTAATAAGAACAGAGCTAGGCCGATTACTCAGGCAGTAGAATCACCTTGAGTTCAAGGCCAGCTTGAGTTACAAAGCAAGACTCTATCTTAACTAAGCAAAACAAATGAAAACCAAAAGAAGAGCTGTTCTGTCCAGCAGCACCTTGGCTGACTGGAAGAGCACACGCTGGGCATCTGGGTAAGTGTGGAGAGAAGGCAGTGAGCCTGGGGGTCAGTGCTGAGAATTTACCTTCCCACTTCACTGCTCTGCTACGTGATGAGGTCATGTCTGTAACACACAACAGCTGGAGGAAGGCGTGCTCTAAAACCATATCCAGCAGGACCACCTTAGCCACAGCTTTGGGCAGCGCCAATGTGAGGAAGCCCTAACTGCAGGGCACTGAGTGTTCAAGTGCTTCTAGGAAAGAAATGTGCTTGCCAGCCTTATCTCCTTCAGGGTAAAGCACCAACCAACACTTATTGCTGTGTTCTCAGTCAAAGAAAGGACAGCTCCAAGAGAGAACAGTGCCCTCTGTGTTTGTAGGCCATGTACTGCTGCATACTTAGGAACTCTGCTGAGAGAAACGGAGAAGGGATCACAAGTGCAGACCTGTGCTCATAGGACTGCTTCAAGTAGCAAAACCAAGAGGAAAGGAATCACCAGTGTATAGTGTGCCTAAGGAGAGTCACCTAGAGGGAAAACATTCTCTCAGGCTTTCACAGAGAACAAATTGGTCAAGCAATGGCTGTGACTCAGCCAGACGGCTGACACTGACAACAGTTCTATAAAACACTGTACATGATTTCAAGGTAAATCCTGAGGGGATCTGACCTTGTCAGATACATAAGTTACATTTTTTTTATAATATAGATATTGCTTTTATGGGTCTTAACCATCCAGCAGGAAAGTTTAACCCTCAGGTATAAAAATTAAGGCCATATTAACACACTGAGCTGTAAAAGGCTCAAGTCCATAGCTTCTGACATTGCCAGTTCTCCTGATAACCCACTACTATTATGGACTACTAGACTATATACACAGCTACTTTCTCTTAGTTCAGTGAGAAGAAATATCTGCACTAATAGTGTTTAGAAAAGTTATCATGTCTGCATCTTATATTCTGAACAACTACTATGAAGACAACAACATGCAATGTATTAATTATTGTAACTGTCCTACTAATGTGGGTTTTTTTTTTTTTTTTTTTTTTTTTTTTTTTTTTTTTTTTTTTTTTTTTTTTTTTTTTTTTTTTTTGCTTTTTTTTTTTTTTGTCTTTTTGAGACAGGGTCTTGCTATGGAGTTCAGGCTGGTCTTGGGCTAACTTTTGTAGCCCAGGCTGGTCTCAATCTTACATTGGTCCTCCTGCCTCAGCTTCCCAAGTGCTGGGATTACAGGCGTGCACCACCACGCCTGGCCTACTAATGTATTTTGAAACTGTCTCATTGTTATTTTTTTCTCATTAAAATTAATAAAACTTAAAAAAAACAAACTAATAGAATTAGAAGAAAAAAAACAACAGTCCAAAAAAGTAGTAAAACCTAACTATGGTCATGAGTTAGCTTGTTGCTCAATAAAACCTTCGACTAGCCCTAAGTCAGTCAGGGCTTGCCTGTTACCTGTCCATCACCCCCTGTGTAGTAAACACGTGGTTTCTACACATGGCCTCTTAGAAGAGGCTGCTGCAGGATCACAGCATCATGCCTCGCTGTGTGGGGCAGGGAGTGTGCTGCCAGGGCCTCATGCAGTCCAGGCAAGCACTCTGTCACTGAGCCACAGCCCAGGCCCTCTATGTCTATTGTGGGAACTGAAGGGGATTCAGAATTGTAAACTGGTCTAGAAAACATCTCAGGGTAGGTAGACAGTACACATAGAAGCACAGGGAGGGCCAGGGATGGTGGTGCAAACCTATAATCCAGCACTCAGGAGGCTGAGGCAGGAGGATCACAAGTTCAAAGCTAGCCTGGCCTACACAGTGAGACCCAACCTCAGAATAGAAACAGAAACAAAACAAGACAATAAAACAGAGGTATAATGGAACCACAGGTTCCCTGGAGGAGATGCAGCCAAAGTCCAGCAGAGACACTAGGCCTCTCATCTTCCTTTCTCTAGAATGCTCAGAGATTGTTGGTGAAGAGTCCTAGTCTAGAACTATGTGTGGTCATTCCAAATGCAAGTAGGGTGGCACAGAACCACAGAGCCGAAGTAGGGAAGCAGCCAGGCTTCCTCCCATCTACCTCCTAGCAGCCGGGCCGCCTCCAGCAAGTCCTTTACCTCCTCTGAGCATATGTGACATGAGGCTGGCCTGGTTGCTTTGGGGATCACAGGAGACAATGGCACACTTCAGTGCTGCTTCAGGGCAGCCATCACAGTTCATACAAGTATCCTAGTTGTGTAGCCGAAGATCAGACTATGCAGATTTGGCATGTAAGCTATCTAATTCTTTATATTTTATTCTTTTCTCTATTGAACTCCACAGAGAAATGTAAGTTCTTTCCCCAAGATATAAACACATACTTCAGTCATTTCCAAGGCACCTCTCACTGCCATCTGCACAGACCCCTGCAAGGGCTAATACACACACACACACACACACACACACACACACACACACACACACACACACACAGCAGGGCAGCTCTCCCTTGACATGGGGAAGGTTGGGGAGGACGTTGGTGTGTGAGCCAGAGGCCACAGCACAGCAGCAATCAGTGATGTATGTCCCACAGATGAACAGGTGAATGACTGAATTAAGACTCTGGCCTGCTGTCAGCAGAAAGGAGAACTGCCAGCAGGGACCAAGGCAGGAGATGGTGCCTGGCCCCATGGGCCGGCTGCCTCTATGTGCAGGACATAGACACCTCACAGTCACAAACCGTGACAGCAGCTATCCCCAACCTCTCCAAGTGCTGCTTCGGACCCCACTGGGACATCTGGGCCATTCTTTAGGGGAGCCTCTTCTGCAAAGGTAGACTGTCTGACTGGGGAGATGGCTCAGTGGTCTAAGTGCCTGCCTGGCAAGTTCAAGGACTGAGTTTCATCCTGCACAGGCCCTGGAACCCAGGGCATGTCACGCTGGCCACCAAAACCTGGTGTGGTGGTGCACGCCTATAATTCCACCAAGGGGGTGGCTGAAACAATAGGATCACTACAAAGTCTGAGCTGCATAGTAAGACTCTGTATCAAATAAATAAATAAATAAATATTTTTTTAAAAGAAAGGTATAACTGTCGACATTGTCCAGCTTATATGCTGCTTACCACTATTACTAATACAAAATACAACAGGTCATTCATATTTTAATCACTGTATGCCGCTTAGCAATGTGCACCAACAGAATCCTACACACCACCCAATGCTCTGCCTACAACATTCCATAAAGCTTTTTTTGAGAATTTCTTAGTGTCTTTGGAAAGGGCTGCTGGCCCATTAGGTACTGATACTCCATGTTCATAAAGTTGGCCTTCTAGACAGCAGGGCTGGCAATAGAGCTATCCCCACTATATAACAAACCAGACTCCAGGCTTCACCCATCTTCCTAGCCCTTCCTACCACGTGAGCAGCTTGGCTTTGAGGTTTCCTTCACATCTCATGTGCAATCCAGAAGTAAACTTAGCTCTGTCTAGACTCCAGTGGTAGAAGATCCTGGATGCTTTGGAAGTAGAACTGATACCTATGCCTCACGCCTAACCCACAAAACCTAATATAACTCCAACTCTATAGACTCACAATTTGGACCACAACCATGAACAGATAACTGCCTGCTATGCTCCACTCTTCAGTCTTTCTCTGCTTGCCTGTGAGCTGTTCCCACAGGTTCCTATGAGCTGCTCCTGCAGGTTCACACATTTTCAAAGGATACTTCTTCATCAGTCTCACTGAGGAAGGGGAGCCAGAGGGGTTGAGTGCTTCTGCACTGGCAGAGCACTAGAGGTCCACCTGGCCCCCTTCCCAGGGCACCTCTGGTGCTGGCTTTGGCCCAGACAGCAGGAATGGCTCTGCTCCTTTGCCTCAGAACTCCTCAAGGCTTTCTGCCTTGGGGCCCAAGCCAAGCAAAGGATTTTAAAGAAAGCAAGATGAACAGAGGTTCCCAACTGCACCGGTTTCTTATTGCTACTGATAGCTTTAGTAAAACTTCACCTTTGTTATATAAAGCATATGTGCACACACACACACACACACACACACACACACACACTTCCTGAATGGGACAGGGATGAACCCCAGTACCTCATGCATGCTAGGCAAGTACTCTACCTCTGGGAGCTACTCACTCAGCCCCATGAGTTGCACCTTAATAGAGCTGTTTTAAAAATCTGGCATCTTCGGCTGGGCGTGGTGGTGCACGCCTGTAATCCCAGCACTCGGGAGGCTGAGGCAGGAGGATTGGTGCGAGTTCGAGACCAGCCTGGACTACAAAAGTGAGCTCAGGACCAGCCTCAACTGCATAGCGAGACCCTG
>PVJA010023083.1:0-33470 GCA_004027025.1 Myocastor coypus
CCCCCCCCCAAAAGAAGTGCTCTAAATAGGGTGTGGACTGTGACACTGGCTAGACAGAGAGGGGCCTGACAGGCCCCTCTCCAGCTCCCAGACTATCTAAAAGATCACAGCACAACAGCCACATCCTTAGGAAGGTAGGAAACAACGGGCCTCCTCCAGGGAGACCCTAGCCCGCCCCCACCCCCACCGTGCTGCCACCGGTCCCTGCAGGAAGGTCCCACCACACAAGGGCAACACAAGGACACATGCCGCCCCAGAAACCTCCGCCCCATCCCTCTATCTGTGAGACACTAGAGCTGGCTCCATGCCCCGCCTTGCCACCTATCTATTCTGGGGTCTGCTGGAAGGACCTTGCCTGGGCAACCCGTGGGACTGCCGGTCCACAAGGCCTGCACGGTAGGGGTCATCCCTCAGACACTGAGGGCAGGGCAGGCAGTGCTCAGGGCGCCATGGCTGCAGGGAGACGGTCACACAGCACCCAGTCTGGGATGCGCAGGTCACATCTCGTCTGCCAGTTCCTTCCAGTTGTGGCCACCAGTCAGCAGAGGCTGCACCCCTCATCCTCATTCCACAGCAACCATCTCAAGGGGACCAGTACCAGGACTCTGGGGACACCAGAACCCACAGGCACGGGCTCCTGAGAGACATAAAGGAAGTGCCCAGAACCCTCACATGCACTCCAGTGTGCTTGGGCCAGCGTGACGTGGAGAGCGTCAGAGACAGCCGGACAGATGCGGCTAGTCCCCACCTGGACAACGGGGCAGAAGCAGAGCCCAGCATGGACAGAGTGGGGCTGTGCGTATTTTGAGCTACAGTGGGCAGAATCTGAGAATGCAGAGGCCACAGACATGGCCAGCTCTGTCTGATGGCAGTGGCCACGCCAGTCAGCACTCAGCTAGCGTGAGTGGAACTGGTGAACCGGCAGAATGAATCAATGGGCAAATGAATAGATGCTGGACGGGCTCTACAGTGGGCGGTGGCTGCCCACGTGTGGGGCAGGCAGCGGGACAGCAGCTGTCCCCAGTCGGGCCAACCAGGATACACACAGGACAGGGGTCTGCTCTCTTGCCGGGATCCTTTGTGGGCTAGGGGCTGCAGGGCTCCCCTCCCACTTTCTTTTTTTTTTTTTTAATTTTTTAAAATTTATTTATTATATTTATTCTTGTTTCAGGACCTTTGTTTGTTTATTCACTCATTTTTATGGCCGGCTCAGCCCACCCCAAGGTCAGGGCTGGCGCAGCATGTGGTGCCGGGGATCGAACTGCAGTCCCTGAAGCTGCCCAAGCTTCCCCAAGCAGGGGCTTTAGACCACTGAGCCATCCCTCCAGGCCCCTCCCCTCCCACTTTCAACAGCGCCCTCCACGCAAGGATGGCCTGGCCCAGAGAGGGCAGTCCATCTGAGGATCTTCTGAGCTGCACCCCAGCCAGCTCCAGGCCGGCAGGGTGGGAGCTCGGGCCTCCCTCATTCTGGAGAAGCTGGGTGCAGACCACGACAAGGAGGTTCATATTTTAACTTGTCCACATTCTTTGGTGATCCAAGGCCAGTGCCAAGGAGTGAGTCACTGTGCTGGGGGAGGGCACTGATAGGATGGGGGTGGCCCGTAGGAGGGCAGGGCACGGGAGCCCACAGCGGGAGCTCGCAGGTGAGCAGAGCGCCTGCTGGCGCCAGCACCCCTGGCCCTCGGCCGCCCTCACGCCCTCCACAGTGGCTCATGACATTTCCTGCCCTGAAGCCTCAGGAAACCACTGCGCCAAGGACACAGGCAGCCAGGGTGCCCCGCCACCACCTGCACACCACGGGCCCTCCCGCACCCCTGCACTGCCCGCTCACAGCCTCCGTGGCTCCAACAGCGAGCGTGGTTTTCTGCTCCCTCTGCCTCCAGGTTCAGGGCTCTGTCCTGGGAAACCCCCTACATCCCCGCCCGCTGTGATCTCCCCAGGGCTGCTCCTTCCTTGGTTCCTGTTCCACTGCTGAAGCAGGACAGTCTCTGGGAATCCCCTCTCCGGCCCAAGTGGAACCTGGGGGCTCCCAGAGTGGAGGCCCTGGAGGCTATGGCAGACCCTCTTGGCAGTGGGGAGGAACCCCAGCGGGACCAGGACATTTTTTGGTTTGTTTGCTCTCCATAAGAACTCCGACGCGGGCTCATCGGGGCATGCCCGGCCTGCGGCAGCCCACATGTGCCTGCATGCATGTGGGGCCTGGGCGCGACCCAGGGAGCGGCGGGGCCCAGGAGCCACGCGGCCTCCCTCTGCACCCAGGCCAGGCAGCCCCAGCCGCGACCTGATGCCTGGAGAGGAAGACGCTGCAGCCTCTCCAGCCCCACGGGGCCCATATACAGGACACAGGGCAGCCAAGGGTCAGACCTGAACCTGCGACACAGGGATACAGCAGTGTGGGGAGCCGTGGCGCCCCCACTGCCAAGTGGGTCTGGTCTGACACTTTCTGCCTGGTGCCTAAAACTGCAGCACACAAATGAAAGCTGCTCTCCTTCCTGTCCCCTGGGGTGGCCTTGGGACTCTGGGTGAGAGAGGGTTGATGACCTAACCCCACAGAGTACAGCCAGTGAGCAGGGCCACACAGCAGTGGGTACAGTCCCAGATCCTGGGCACCTCCGGGGTCCTCGAGGGTGCAGGTCCTCCTGCCCCTGGTGTGGCCCTCCTGGGGCCATGGAAGGAGCGTGGGCAGATCTCGGTGTAGCTGCAGCTCCTGTCCCTCTAGCTGGACACCTAGCTCAATCCCCTGGCACTGTCTATGGGCCCTGTGAGGGGCAGCGGCAACTAGGGAGTGTGGGTCCACAGGTGGGCAGCACAGGGCCCACTCTGCCACCCTCAGGGACAGGCATCTCTGCTGCTAGGTCCATGGTGGGCAGTGTGACCCAGGCTATGTCCTAGGGGAAGGAGAAGGGAGGGATAGCAGATGTCCTAAGGGCCGAGAGCCTCAGCTTTCTTATCTGCAGAATGGGAAGGGAACCCACACTGAGTAAGGCCAGTGAGGGACCAGGGGTCCTGAGTCCCCTGTGTCTGTGGCTTTCCCACGGATGGGCACCCCTCCTGGTACAAGGACGCCAGTGTCCAGGATGGCCTTCCAGATGCAGTACCCCAAGGTGCTGGCAAAGGAGCCCAGTGTGGGCTAGAGGCTGGGGCCCAAAGGCGGTCACCACACAGGAACACAGGCTCTGTGGATCAGTGCCAGGAACAGACCCCACAGGGGTCAGGTCTCTTCTGTCTCCTGATGTGTCCAGGCATGGCTAGCATCTGGCACAAAACTAGGTCCTTGGAAATTCCTGATGCAAGAGTGTGAACCGCCAAATGTACAAAGACCAGAAACACATGCAGGAGTTCCGGACTTCTGCCCTCAGGGGTCCTGAGACTGCAGAATCCTTCAGGATGGCTCTGAGCTGGCCGCCCCTCTACATGCCTGCAGGACTCGGCCCATGAGCAGCTGTGAGCACCGCCCCCCCCCCCCAGTGCACTACACCCCAGCACGCCCCTCCCTCCACGCATGCTTGGAAAGAGGCTCTCAGTCAGCTGCCCAGGATGGCCTTGAACTTAGGACCCTCCTGCTTCAGCCTCCCATGTGGCCTGTACGACAGATACATTATCAGTGCCTGGATTGTGGTTTTGTGTTAAAGACTCCTTTATACCCGTTTGCTAAGTGCTCCAGGTCTGGGAGCCACCTCAAGTGACTGTTATCAGGCCCACAAGCAAGCAGCTGTCCCCACTTCCTGGCACCCATGGCCAACTTCATGGCAGCTTGTTTGGGCGGGGAGGGGGCAAGAACAGACAGCCCCTGGAAGCAGAGTAGAGCCCGTTTTGCTGGTGGGAATGGTAACAAAAAAGCCTGTCCAACCAATCACAAAACCCCTGGCCCATCTGTACTGGCCCAGGGCCTCGGGCTGGCTGTGCTGTCCCTCATTTCCTGGGTCCAGCCCCCGCAAGGGCCATCCCCTGGAGGCCCCGCAGGGTTCTGCATGACCCAGTATCCGGCTTCTCCCCTCCCCAGTGAGCACAACTGCCTCCTCCTCCTGTCCCCAGCAGGGCCCTGGTGTCAGAGGCCTTGGCCTCAGTGGCATCCAGGTGTCTTGGGTGACGAAAAGCCTGCCACAGGTCTTCAGGGATGGGGAGCAAATCGACACAGGCAAAGGAGCTATGCCCAGTGTCCTGCCCACTGTCCCCAGGTCTCTGTAAGGTAGCCAGGAGCAGCACCCTGAGCAAAATCACCACTAGCCTCCATCCAGAGTTACCACACAGGTATGCACAGCCCTGCCCCATACCAGGGCCACAAAGGTGATCAAGGGACAGAATTTTAACTGCAAGGCCCTCGAGGATAGGGCCAGGGAAATTCCAAGTGCCCTGGATGGTCCTGCTGTGTGGCTGCACTGTCCCCAGGCTCCTGGCCACGTGGAGGTCAGCCCTGGCAAGGACAGCAAGGCCCACAGCACACTCAGGTGTAGGCCACATCCAGTC
This sequence comes from Myocastor coypus, assembly GCA_004027025.1. NCBI lineage: Eukaryota > Metazoa > Chordata > Mammalia > Rodentia > Myocastoridae > Myocastor > Myocastor coypus. The sequence goes on from PVJA010023083.1 coordinate 4,468, forward strand.
CCTTTCCCTTCTTCCTGCCTCCCTCCCTCTCTCCCCTCCCTCCCTCTTTCCCCTCTCCCCCTCCCTCCCTCCCTCCCTCCCTCTCTCCCTCCCTCCCTCTCTTCTTCCTTTCCTCCCTCCTTCCCTTCCTCCTCTCTCCCTTTACCTCCCTTCCTTCTGTCTTGTAAGCCCTGGCGGCCACCAGACTCATGCAGCCCCAGCCCCCTTCTGCCCTGGCCAGCCTGGCGGTCCCTTCCCTCCTGTCCTAGGCTAGGGCTCTCTCCTGGCTCTGGGCTTGTGTAGAGCCATTGTACCATGGCCTGCCCGGAACATCCTTTTTTGTTCAGAACACCATCACTGCCCCCCCTGCTGCCCTCTCAGGGCACAGCTGGCACGCAAAAGCAGAACAGCCTGACACTTGGCCCCATCCCTCCCCCATGGTCCAACCTGGGCCACCACAGCGCCACTGCCTCCACATGAGCCAGCCCCATTCTGCCTGCAGCCCTCTCTAGTCTGCTGGTGGTGGGGTAGTCGGGGCCTCCGAGCTATGTGCCAAAGCAGCCAGGTCTGGCTGGGGAGGGCGGTTCTGCCAGGCACCTGACCTTGACCTCATGCTGTCCCTGCCTGGCAGGGGTCATTATCATGCTGCTTTGACTAATAGCTCCAGGGAAGGGTGTCAGGTCCCCTCGGTCCCCCGGCACCAGGCCCAAGCCCGATGCCTTCTTCTCCATGCCAGATTGCAGGACTATGCTCTTCTCTGAGGGCAGATCTGAGCCCGGGAGGCCTCACCCTGGTGAGGAACTACCACTGGCCAGGACCGCTGGAGGCAGCAACGGAGACAGTGACAGAGACGGAGGAGACCAGAGACGGATACGGCCGTGGAGGCGGCCTCCTTGCGGAGCCCTGTAGCCTGCCATGGTTCCCACAGACTGAACTATGATTAGGCTGATGGAGGAGCCGGCAAGATGCAGCTTGCCCTGGGGGAGCTGTCTAGAGGTGCGCAGCCCCCACCGTGCCAGGCCGTGCCCAGCCCCATGCCAGGCATGTGGAACGTTCCACACCTCGGGCCCGGGAAGTCTTCCCCCAGCAGCCTGCCGCCTGCTGGGCGTGTGTCTGCAGGACTCGCCACTCGCACCTGGGACCCGACTCCCAGCGAGCACACACAGCACCCCCGCCTGGCGCCCCAGGACAAAGCGCGCCAAGTCCACACGCAGCCCACCTGTCCGCATGTCCATCCACCTGTCCCTCCGGCCGATGCTCCTCAGGTGCTGCCCACGCCATCTGAGGTCACCCCGGGGGCCAGCTGGTGAGGTTCCCCAGACCCCTTAGTGCTCGGGTCAGAGGGGAGCAAACTGGACAGCTGGACTGACGGGGCGAAGGCTGGCTTAGGCAGCGTCCAGGCACAGGCGTACTGCCCGCAATGGCCCAAGTGCAAAGGTGACAGCTAGGCAGAGGAGAAGGCCACGCAGGACAAGCTGGCCAGGCCTCTCTGAGGCTGAGGACAGAGACCCCGGGCCACAGCCACCGCCAGCACCTGCTCAGGGCGTCCGCAGCTCAGCTCTGTGCACGGAAGGGCCCTGCGCCCTGGGCCAGCCGCCTCCCTAGTCTTCCACGTCGCAGCCCGCATTTCCTGGACCCGCAGGTGCAGAGAGAGAGCAGCAAGCCGGCGTGCGGGCGCAGGGCCCCGGGAGGGGCGGGCCAATGCTGCCGGCGGGTGGACAGGCAGAGGCTGGGAATGGCAAGGGCCGCCATGGAGCAGCTGGCCCTCAGCGCCTGAGGACGTGGAGGGGCCTCCAGGGGAGCCTCGGGCAGGACCAGCAGGGAAAAGGGCCGTGTGCTGAGGGCAGCCAAGGGCAGGCGCAGGGAGATGGACACGAGTGGGGGAGGGCAGAGACAGCGGGAGTACGCCCTGGGCTGGGGGGGTGGGCCAGAGCCAAGGACCAGGGGACCGTGAAAGGACACCAGCTCCCAGTGCCTGAGCAGCAGCAGGGCGGCAGCACTGGTACCTGCGCACGTACGGAGGCCGCACAATCAGAACATCAGGGACCAAGCCCGGCTCGGGGCTCTGTCCCGAGCAGGTGGCCACATGCCCTGTGCGGGCTGAGACAAGGCAGCATGGCAACGTCAGCCACATGGGAGACACGGGCTCATTTCGTGCCCAAGAATTCCGATCCCACCAGATGGGTGCCCTGGAGCATCCGGCAGGGGACAGAAATCAGCCTTGGCTGAAGGTGGCAGGGAACCTGAGAACAGCGCCTGGAGCATGGGACGAGGCCCTGGCCCCCTTTCTCAGGACCACCCTCCCAGCCTTGTCCAGGGCTCCCCAGCCCAGCCCCTGGCCCCCTCATCATCCTGGCTGCACCCCTCCCCCCAACCCCTCTTAGCAGCCCTCCTCACTGGGCAGCACCCATGCCTGGTGTTCCAGCTCTTCCTTCTGCCCAGCCTCCCCGGCCAGGCCTGGCCCCACGTGGCTATGAGGCTACCTGTGCCCAGGCCCAAGCAGACACCCATGCCACTGCCCTGTCTGAGTGGGGGCTGAGGCCAGCATGACCCTGACTCCTGCCCGCCTCCCACGGCAACCCCACGGCCTCCCAGCCTCTGCCTCAGAGCTCCAGACTCTCAGAGTCCCTGAGCCCAGGCTGCCAACCTCACCCCATGCCTGGCACCCCCACATATGCCCCGTGCCAGTGGCTGGGCAGCCACTGCCAGGCCCGGTGTGCGGGCTTCCTCCTCCCTCCCTCCCTCGCCCCTCCTCCTCTCCCTCCTCCTGTCTGTGCCCTCCCCTGTGTGGTAGCAGACGCGCCATGCGGACCGCGCAGCCCGAGCAGATCCCCCCTCTCGGCCCCTGTGGCTGGGCCACTGTGTACCCCGTGCCCTCCTGCAGGCTGTCAGCAGCGCATGCCCTAACCCCAGGTCCAGGCTGTCTCCTCACCTGGACCACTCCACCTGCACATCCCGCCTGCTCCCTGCCCTGCCATCTCCTGCAGCCAGGGCCTCGGGTCCCTCAGCTACACCAGCAGGCACACAGTGGGCATCTGACTATTTCATGCCACACTAATTGGCTCTGTGCCATCAGGACTGCCCCCTGGGCCTGCCTGCCACACACCTAGCAGGTCCCCACTAGCCCCTTCATGCTGTCACGGTGTCGACAGCGTGCACCATGGCACCGGACAGATCCCACCACTGACCACATGGCCACACCAAGACCATCCACCCGCAAGGTCCACCTCCTGAGACGCGGAGGCTCTGGTCGGCAGCAGCCCAGGGCGGGGCAGAGTCCCTGGCCCAGGGGACAGAGCCAGGCTGCGATGTCTGCTGACCTTCCTGTCTAGAAGGCCCTCGGGCACATGCTGCACCGGGAGCAGGGCTTGTGCCTGAGCACAGGGGGAGCTGTGCTGCCTGGGTCACAGGCGCTGCAGATGCAGGAGGCACCCGCATGGAACAGAAGGCAGGAGATGCTCTGTCCTCAGAGCCAGGGAGGAGGGGCAGACGGCGGGGAAGATGGCGTGGAGAGGTGGCCGGAAGAGCGAAGGGCATACAGCCACCCTGGCCCACACCATCCACAGGGGCATCGCTCCTGAGGACACGGCTCGGGGAGCCTGCGACTGGGCCCAAGCTCACTCCGGACCCCAACCTTGAAGGGTGTGCTAGAGAGGATATGCAGCAGGCAGCTGGTGCCCTGCAAGCCAGATGCCCCCTTGGTGGCAGGGTCCCCACGGGTCCCACAGACTGCTGTACTCAGGGAGCGGCAAGGCCATCCTCTGGTTTTCCTGGGGTGCACGCACCTTCCTGGTGGGTGCTCAGAGGGATGAAGGCACACATTCTCCCTCTGACACAGACGAAACCAAGTCACTCACCCACTAGCACAGCCGGGCTCAGCCAGGTCCCCAGGGGTGCACTGCCCAGCACAGGAGGTGCTGGCGGCCCCATGCAGCTGAGATGGATGAATGAACAGCCACAGTGACCCCGGGCTACACACAGCGTGAACACGGTGCCCACTGCCGGCCCCAGAGTGTGTGACCACACAGTGCAGGGCACAGCAGCAGAACAGAGCACTGGCTGTCACAGCACAGAGGACGTCCAGGTCCCACATGGGTCCCCAGCTGACAGGGACAAGGGGCTCCAGGCCAGAGGCTCCCTGCTCTGCCACTGCTCCAGTGCAGGGTCCTAGGCTGGCTGGTCTCCTGTAATGACAGGTGGGTGGCAGTGAAGGTCACTGAGTCACACCTGCTCATGAGGTACTGCTGGGTTGGGCCTGGCAGATGGGCCACACACACTGCCTCAGTACCTGTACCTGTCCAAACACACACAGCACACACTCGGCATGTCACACACGTGTACATTCACATACTGCCCCACACAAGCAAGCTGCACACACAGGCACTTGCTTATGAACACATCTACAGCACAGGCGTGTACATGAGTGGTGACACACATGCATGTGTATCACCTGCATGTGCACACACACACGCTACACTCAGACACCCACAAACACCCCCACGTGGACTTGGTCTCAGAGTTCCTGTGTCCCCAGGCTCACACTCGCACTGACACTGACATGCACACTCCTCTTGTACTCACCTACCACCTACAACCATCATCGCCAAAGACCGCCTGACCCTCGGCCTCGGAGGCCTCACTTGAAGCTCCTGTCTTTGGGCGACAGAGCTTGGGGGCTGTGGTGCACCCTTTCTCCTTGCTGGGTGCCCACATGGCACCTGTGCCACCCCACCCCTGCTCCCCAGAGAGGAAGGCAGCCCTGCATGACCCAGCTGCACTCAGCGCTCATCCTGCTCAATTAGCAGCCTGGTGCCTGGCGCCCAGGGAGCTGGCAAGTCTGAAAATGAACCCAGGTCCCCGGGGCTCGGACCTGGGGTGGGCGTGGGCTGTGTTCCCGGCCCCTGTGCCAGGCTGGCTGCACTGCCCGAGAAGGGCTACAGGCACCCGGGGCCAGCGTGCAGCAGGTCTCTGACCCTGAGCTGTCGTGGTCACGGTCCCCGGGAGGAGGCACAGGAAATGCCTCCTGCGCAGCAGGCAAGTGAGCAGGTCCCAGGTGAGGATGCTGCCAGCCACGCAGCAGGGCAGGGCAGGGCAGGGCAAGGCAGCTTTGCACCTCAGCCCAGGAGTAGCAGTGGCTTCCAGGTGCGCTGCACACCTGACAGCTGGGTGGGGCAGCCGAGCATCCTGGCCTGGCAGACTCAGCAGCCTCAGAGCCCCGAGTAGGGGCACAGGCTCACCCAGCCTCCCAGCCCTACCCAGCCAGCAACTGTGGTCCTCAGAGCTACCACGCGGCGGGCCGGCATTTCGGGAGCCTGCTGCCCTCCGGCCCCAGGCCTGCCTCAACCAAGCCCTCTGTCCTTTCCTCTGGTGGCCCCAGTTGGTAGCAGGTATCCAACCAGGGTTGATGGTACTGAGCTACAGCACAGCCCCAGCAGGGCGGAGCCACCCGTGGCCCCACTCAGGAAGCATCTCACCTACCGTGGCAAGGTGCCGCCGGGGGTCACCGACATACAGCATGGTAGACGCCTGGGAGCCGTGGCGCCACTGTAGGGCGAGGCATGGGTCTGCGTGGCCGGGGCGGACGGGGGCAGAGTCGCGGCCGCTGGGCAGGTGGGACCTCGGGGACGAGGCTCCGAGGCTAGAGAGGCAGGAGCCAAGGACGCTCCGGAGCATGTGGGCTGTTTGTTGGCATTTTCACGTTTCCCATCTCCCTCAGTCTGTCAACTGGCTGCATCCAACAACAAAACCTGCAGCCCAGCCCGCCCCTCATGACTGTTCATGTCGGGCAGGCCTCAGCTTGCCCGTGATGTGTTGGACGGGACCAAGGAGGCTGGGGGTGGGAGGAGTGGGGCCGGTGGCGCCTCTGTGCTCACACTCAGCTGCTCTTCGGAGCCACCACCCAGGGACACAAAGGGCCACAGTCCACCTCTGGCCAGCAGTGGGGACCTGAGCACAGAGTGAGCCCTAGCCCAGAGGACCTTGGGCTTGGGGCCCAGCCACCCCAGGGAAAGACATGGTGCTGCCAGCCTCCTGCCCAGGGAACTGGGGCCCGTAGGGACCACCCCAAAGGCTGAAGGGAGGAGAGGCGTGCACAGCACAACCTGTCTCTCTGGGTCCCCAGGGAGCCAGGGACGGATCCCAGCACTCTGGGAAAGGCCTGCTGACTCATCTACAAGGGACCTACAGACAGCCCTGCCGGCGGATGCTGGCCTTATCACGCTCCTGAGACAGGGCCCTGGCTGCTGCCACAGTAGAAGAGCCCAGGAGGCCACTGAGGACCACGGTCAGCAGCACTCCCTTCTGGGGCAGCTGCGTTTCCACTCCACTGTATCACTCTTTGGCACAGAGTTGCCCTTGGCAGAGGGGCTGGTCCACCCCACAGACACTCCTCTTTCCCAATGGTCTTTGCCAAAAGCTGAGCCACCTTCCTCCTCCCTGGCAGCAGCCGGCAGAGGGACACTGCAGCGTGGTCACTCATGTTGGGGCTATAAGAAAAAGGACAGCACCTGGTACTGTCCTCCCAGGGGCTGGTTCTGGAGACCACACGGGGCCTAGGACCCTAGGGAGGGGTCCAGGAGGGCCTCAGCTCTACACGTACAGCCCCACCTTCACAGGACCCTGACATCTCTACAAAGCCCAGGCTGTGAGCTCAGTCACACAGCGAAACAACAGAAAAATAAGCGTGGCTTGCCAGACAAAGACAGTCTCGCACAATGCCTGTGGGGGGCTGCAATGGGTCCCCGAGGAGGTCTTGGGGGACCCACGGTGTCTTGGTTTCCAGAATTGGGCTGCTGTGGCTGGGATGCAGGGCCCCTGTTTTGAGCCCCACCCCCTGCAAAGTGCTAGGGGACATGTGGCTAAACGGTCACCTCACAGCACCATCGGGTCGATGGGTGCACAGCACGCATAGCCCCAGCCCGGGGGTGGCTTCCCCTAGTGTCAGCCCTGCAGGTCCCACAGGGAGAGGCTGTGGGGGAGGAACACAGTGGGAGGGGGCAGCTAGTGGGGGCATCTCGGCCCCACTGCAGCCTGGCACGGCCTGTGCAGGTCTCCCACATCTGGGTCACTCAGAGGGGCGGGGCGGGAGCTAGGGGCCGTCGCCAGGACCTGGGCCATCCCAGGGCAGCCCAGCCGCCTCCTTAAGGGCTCCTTGGGGTGTGCACTGGCCCTCAGCACCTGCTTCTCTTTTTCTTTATCTTAATTTTGTTTATTTTTTGTTTTGACATCCCCGGGGCTAGAACCAAAGGCCTCCCACATGCTGAGCAAGGGCTCTGCCATTAAGTGACACCCTTAGACCTTCTTAATATCTAATTTTAAGACAGGGTCTCACTAAGTTGCCCAGGTCAGCCTTGAACTCCTGATCCTCCTGTCCTCAGCCTCTTGAGTACCTGAGAGCGCAGAGGAGCACCCCTGCTCTGCAGGCTGAGCTGGGCCTGCACAGTGGCCCGGGCTCTGGGTGGCCTCCTGGCCCTGGGGTGCACCCTGCCCTCCTCTCGGCTGCAGATCCCCAGGAAGGAAGGGGAGTCCTCCTCCTTCACCTGCCCCTCCCCACGCTGGCCTGGGTGCACCTTCTCCAGCCTGAGAGAAACTGGGGATTCACCTCCCTGGTGACCTCCCTGGCCACAAAGCCCCCCAAGTTGAGCTCTGACTCTGGGTTTGTCCCCTCCTTGCCTCGCTTTATCCTATGAGCCCTGGGACAAGGGAGTGGCCCAGACCCTCTGTTCCCATGGCTCTGGCCCCGCCCCACCCACCACCCACCTGCCCACAACAGCTATCACCACCAGAGAAAGGTGGCACGAGAGGCATGAAGGGCTGAAGGGCTCAAGTCGGTGACGTTGAGCTGGCCCAAGAGGCCGAGGGAGGGCAGGCCTCGGCAGAGACCCCAAGCTCGGCCCACACCACCTCCATCCTTCCTGGCTCTCTCCTGGTCCTCTCTCCTAGGTTGGCAGTGTCCACCCTCACATGGGGTCCGTAGTGCAGGGTTAGGCTCCTGCCCACTCCTCCCACGCTGGCTCCTGGGTGCTCCTGGGGGCCTCATCCTCTCCTGATCCTCTCAGGGGACCCCACTGACAGCACCCAGAACTCCCAGGCCTCCCATGGCAGCGATCCCAGGTTAGGCCAGCCTGGGTCAACGCAGTACTGATCCTCTCAGAGATCTGAAGAGCAGATCTCTGAGCCTCCTGGGCCAGAGCCGAAGTGCACACCATGGACAGGAGCTCTGCTGGCTAGGGCCACGTGGGGCAAGGGGGACAAGCTCTGGGCATCACACCCATGTGTCCCACGCTCCCTGCAGGCTAGATAACTACCTGGAGGACCCAGAACCTCTAGTCACTGCATTTTACAGATGAGAACACAAGCCAGGAAGATCACTGCGTGTTCAAGTCCACACTGCACTACACAATGAGATCCTGTCTATGTATGCTCTGATACAATACAATACAACATGACACAAATTTATAAAACTGAAGAGGCCCTGGATGCTCTTAAACCAAGAAACCTGGTCCCCAGCCCACGCACCCACTGCAGTCGGGGACCTGGCCGTCTCAGCCACGGTGACTGGCCAGGCTCACTTCTGCATGGCTGCGTGAGGCTCCTGCCAATGCCACCCTCTGGAGCTAGCCAATGGCCTCTCCTGCCAGGGGCTGCATACCAGCTCCTCCCACCCCACGGACCTCTGCTGCCCACTCCAGATTCCCCAGCATGGAAGCCAGCTCTGCCAGACTTAACGGCCTGCCTGCTGCAGGACGGTCACCTGGGCCACACTGCCTCTGCTGGATGGTCCCCAGTGGGGGTCCTGGTGCAGGAAGACAGCCACATGCCATCAGCAGGAATAGCCAGCCAGCTCCCCAGCCAGATTAAAATCCACCCCAGGGGTGGCTTTAAAGAGACCCCACTCTTGCAGAGCAGACCTCGAGGTGTCTGGCTTCCAGAGCCGCTAGCGTTGTCCTGTGTTGCTGGTGTCATCCAGTCCCAATAGGCCCTCACATGAGCCACAGCCTAAGCTTTACCCTCGTGCACATGACGCCCCTCAGGGACATTTGTCAGACCTCTTCAGCGACCCCTTAGGTGGGTACCTGAGCCTAACCCCTGCCCTGGAACACCAGGGACACATAAATCTGGGAGATCAGCCGACACCTGGACAGTCCCTCTGGAGACGCCTGTGTGCCTCACCCTGTCCCCCATAGGCCTGTCCCCCCAGGCCAAGCCAATCTGAGCACCCCCAGCCTCAGAGGTCCAAGGACCTGAGAACCACTGCTAGGAAGGGGTGGTCGGATTGGCCTGTGCTCTCCACCGAGTCCCACTCTCAGGAACCGCTGGGCTGGGCAGGGCCGGGCGAGCTCGTGCTGGCAGAGCCCCCGTGTCCCCGCCTGCTCCCCACGGGGGCGTTCACATCATTCTCGCCTCCGACTTAATAAACAGCACGCTCATGAAATCCAGCGCCGATCGTCTCATTTCCACCCCAGCTCGGCTCAGCACCTGCTGCCCCAGACTGGGACACTCTCACCCTGTCATTATGGTCACCCTTGGACACTTGGAGCTAGGCTGCTGCCTGGGGACTGCGGGACCTGGCTGGCCGCCTAGGCTCCAGGGAGGAATCCCTGCCTCGGGGAGTAGAGCTGCACCCCGGGAATCTCACACCTGTCTCTCCCTGGCATGTCGCTACCTGACCCAGTGGCCCTGTCTGCAGAGGTGTAGGCCCCGGCCTCACCACTCACGTGGAAGCTTTGAGCCCTGGCATGGGGCCCTGGGCATTGGGCTGGGTGGGTGGCACAGCCCCTCCTCTTCCGCCAGCCCCATCCCCTCAGGCCCCTGCCCTCTCAGGGGTCTTTCTTAGAAGCCCCCTTCACTGTGGCCTGGTGTCAGCAACTGTCCCTCTGGACCAGAGGACACTGATGTCCAGGAGGCAGGTGGCAAGAGGCCAGAACCTCGCCTTCAAAGAGCAGTGCTAGATAAGGAGGGTCCTAAAGAAAAGGAGAGGACATTTCCACCCCTCATGCTGTGCAGTGACACTACGGGTCAGATCTCGGCAGCCCCTTCCCTCACTCTGCTTCCGTTTCCTTTCCTGTAGAATGGAAACCTGATAGATACCACATGCACGCGAGTTGTCCCTTGCAAGGACAGGAGGCCACCAGAGACCCAGAGGGGCTTCTACCTGCCTGCCACTCATGTCTGCCAGGGATGGGGGTACAGGGCTCTGGTCCCATAGGCCCACAGATAGGGTGCCCTGGCATGTGGAGGCTCTGGGTCCTGAGACAGGGTCATTAGGAAGTTGGGGGCCCAGGCCCTGCACCCTTCTGGTTTCCCGAGGGCCCTGTGAACAGCAGGACAGAAGCTGAGGCTCTGAGGTAGCTAACGGCTATGCTCACATCATAGGAGTCAAGCCTGCTGGATGGTGGACAAGAAGGGCCCCTACTCCAGGGCCCAGGGCGCTGGCCCTGCCTGGCCCTCCACCATGCAAGGAGGGGCAGCTCCGGCAGATGCAGGCGGGAGAAGCAAGCGCCTGTGGAGCCCCTGCGCCAGTGATGCCAGAAGCCCTTCCTGGCCCGCATCGAGCTGGCTCCCAAGTCCCTTGTTTCCCCAGTCCTGGCTACACCAATGGCCCTTTCTTTCTACTCTGGGTCTAGCCATGTCTGGACCTGTCTGACCCCTGGGCCGACAGTTACAGGAGCCAATATAGTTACTTCCTACTTTGCAGTTCAGCACCTTGGAAGACCTGGTTTGGCACCTGAGGGCCTGCCCCTTGCTTCTGTGGGCTCCTGAGATGGGCCAGCCCACCTCGGCTGCCCCACACCCCACCCTCCACCGCTGGACTTCCAGGAAGACGACAGGTGGTGGGCAGCAGAGAAAGAGCCTCTGTGGGATTTGGTGTCCAGATACTGACCTATAGCAGCAGGAGGGAGAGGAGGGGGAAGCAGGTCTGTGGCCCCAGCAGGGGCCTGAAATGAGCATGGAAGCCCGTCGGGGGTGGGAGGAAAGGCCTCCACACGGGAAGAGGTGGTGCAGGGCGCTTGCCTCCTGAGCTCTGTCCGGTTCGCTGCTGGGGAGGGGCCACTGGAACCTGCAGGTTCTTGATGACCCCAGTCCTCCGCCTAGAAAGGCACCAGTGGAACAGAGCAGTGGACACACCAGACTCCAGGTGCCGGCGAGTCATCCAGGTTTAGATGACCCCAGGGGAGGGCGATTGGCTGGGAGCCATCTTGGGGAGGGGCCAGAGGAGCTCTGAGCTCAGAGCAGCTTCAGCCGGCTCCATCTAGTGGCTCCCAGGGTCGGGGTGAGCTGGAGGAGGCTTCCAGCGGGAGGGAGGCACGTGGAAGTGATGCGGGCTGAATAGGCGGGGGTTCCAGCCCACAGCCTGAACCCCAGTGGACCCGAAGCTGGGATTACCCACTGTGGCTGGCTGCTGGGGTCAGTCCACTCAGGTCTGAACTCTGCTTGCCCAGTCTGTCTACCAGTGACAGCAGAAATACACCTAGAAGTGGATTTTTTTTTTCTTATTTTACCGTTTTTGTTTTGTTTTCTTTATTTTTACGAGGGTGGACTTGGTTTCCAGTTCTGCTGTCGTGGTCTCGTTTTTACTTCCTCCGCCTCTTTCTCTCCCACCTGCTTCACCAGGATCTCAAAGTGTGAGCTCTGTTCTTGTCCTCCAGCCCAGCTTTCAGCCCCCTCTTCTTTCTCTCCTCCTCCTCATTCTCCTCCTCTTTCTTCTCTTCTGCCTTCTCTTCTTTCTCTTCCTCCTTCTGTTTTTCTACTCCCACTCCCAACACCTTTTATTTTATTTATTTATAATAATGTATTTATTTATTTATTTATTGTTTCACAACCTTTGTTTGTTTATTCACTCATTTTTATGGCGGGCTCAGCCCGCCCTGAGGGCAGGGCTGGCGCAGCACGTGGTGCCCGGGATCGAACCGCGGTCCCTGAAGCCACCCAAGCTTTCCCAAGCAGGCGCTTTAGACCACTGAGCCATTCTGCCGGGCCCCCCAACACCTTTTAAATTTCCCTCCCTGAGGGTAAAAATCACCACACTGAGGGCTTGTTTACTACATACCATTTTCGGGTTCCTTTAAGATGTTTTTACCATACCACAAATGCAGCTCACTTGGTTAACAGTTAATGGCCAGCCCGGTCTGTCAGTCTCTGGGCTGTGTCTGATGCTATTGTTACTGCTGATTGTGCTACTTTGGCTAAGGTGACATAATTGTTCTAGTCACTTATTCTTCCTGGGATACCAAGGCTGAGATAGACAAAGGTGAAAGTAAAAATACCATAGGCCAGGGCCTAAGAGCCAGGGGCTGGGCCCAGAAGACAGCACCCTCCTCCCCAATAAACTAAGGAGGTGGGACCTTGCAGCAGACTCAGTGCTGAAAGCCGGCGACACCTGAGAAGCAGTCACTTCCTAAGGGCCCTCAATAATAACGACAAAGCAGCTCCCCATAAACCGTGTACAAGCACCAACCAGGCGCAGCACCGTCCCACCCGGCGCACTCACCATGACGGGAGTGGTCATGTCCTGCAGGTGGAAGACGTCCATGCTGGCCTCCGTGCTGCCCGCTGCTTCTGTGTTCCCTTGGCTGGGCTGAGAAAGGTCGAAGTAGGTGCTGTCTGGCTCTCTAGGCCGGGGACAAGGACACAGCCATCAGTACCCAGGCTGGGTGCCACTGCCAGAGGCCCCAGGGTCCCGGTCCCCTCCTGTTCCTCCCTTCTTTTGGTCATTTGGCTGGTGGGAGAACCACAGAGGTGTGGCCACCTGTGGGCTGTCTCTTGGCCTCTCTTGACCCCAAAGAAGAGCCCAGTTCTAGCCCTCGTGTCCCCAGAAGCACAGGCCTGGCTCCCACCCCCGCTCCATCCAGTGTGGGCTGAGGGCCCAACTCACAGTGAGCTCCACAGGTGTTCAAAGGTTGACTCCTCATCAGGGGCAGTGGAGGAGGACTGGGCCATGTCCCTCACGCAGCTGCCGGCCACTTCACGGCTGCTCACACTGGGAAGGAAAGGACTCCTGAGCCTCAGAAACACCCTGCTGCCCTCCTCTGGTACCCGGAGGGCAGACGTGCAGGGTCTGGGACTACACAGGGACATCCCTGGTACGTGGCCCGGTGCCCCACCCCAGTGTCCAGCTCATGCTCTGGTATAAGTAGCTGAGGCCGAGGCGGCCAGCCAGGCCTGGACTCAGGTCTAGCCGAGTGTGCTGCGGTCAGGAGTCCACAGAGCACCCCGGAAGTGAGGCACGAGCAGCAGCTCTTCCCATGGCCATGAAGATGTGTAGGATCCCTGCTAAGAGCCACGGGCCATGGGCCACGGGCCACAGGCAGGCAGGCTCAGCCCAGGCCTGGGGACCCAGCTACCCTGCTGCTCCAACACACAGGGGACACTCCAGGCGGGAGGGCGGCTATAGAATCAGACTCCTCCCACCTCTGTGGCAAGGTAGAGGCAGTGCAGCCACCAAGGCCAAGGATGGGGACACTGGCACCCCATCCCAGCCCCCTGGCACCCAGGAGGCCCCGCAGGCCCTTGTCCTGCAGAGTGGGAGAGGGCAGGGAGCCCAGGCCCACGCTGCCCACTGCCCCCGCTGCCAGTGGGGATCAGCTGGGCCACGCCCTGAGCTCTGAGCCGGCAGGCCCAGACATGCCTGGAGCCTGTGGGGAGGAGGGCATGGCTGCAGTCTGCCCCTCTTGCCCTTGTCCCCGGGCAGGCTGGCACTGGGGGAGACCCATGGTACACTGCTGGGGCTAACATGTGTGTGCCTAGCTGCTGGTCCCTGGGATGGCACTGGGGGAGACCCATGGTACACTGCTGAGGCTAACATGTGTGTGCCTAGCTGCTGGTCCCTGGGATGGAGCTGGTGCTGGAAGCCTGCAAGGCACAGAACAGAGGGTCTGGGGGGCGGCCCTGCCCCCTCCACGCCCAGCCAAGCACAGCGGCAGAAGCAACCTAGTTAAGGGCCAGAGTCCTCCCCACTTTGTCCTATGGGGTCCTCAGGAAGTCTGCAGCTGGCTCTGCAGTGCGGCCAGAGCTGGGGAGGCCGGGCCCGGGATGCAAGGGACATTGCTCAGGGGCCAGACAGCGGGGAGCACGCAACGTCTGCGAGTCCTTGCTTTAACATGCTAGCTAACGTCTGGTGAATCTCACCGCAACCTGGTTCTTTTGGTGCTGGGGAATCAAACCTAGAAGCCACATCCCAGCTCTTTTTATTTTTTAATCTCAAAACAAGGCCTCGAGAGGTCCCCAAGTGGTCCACCTGGGCTCCAACTGCGACCCTCCTGCCTCAGCCTTCAGCGTGCTGGGTGCGCAACACCATGTCTGGCTCAATTTTTTATTTATTTCAAAGTTACAAGAGGCGAGAGGCACTGCAAGTTGTTTTGGACATTTGCTAGGCCACCCAGAGAAAATAGATCCGGGTCCCAGACTAGCCAAGTCCTCACCGCCAGCTGACGCCGAAACGCCTGGCCAGGGAATGGGGCTGACGCTTCTCCTGTCGGCTAAGGACCTCGGGGCCCCGGCCCACCTCCCGCCTGAGCAGCCTGAGGAGCGGGTGTAGGAGCCCCAGACTGGATCCGAGCCAGCCCCGCTCTGCAGCCCTCCCCACCCCAGGAGGCCAGTCCTGCCCTCACGCCTAGAGCCTGCATCTCAGGACAGACAGGGTCAGCTCCATCCACCTGGAAGGCGGCAGATGCCCTGGGCCGGGAAATGAAGCCGGGGTGTGGTGAGAGCATGTGGGAGGAAGGGCTTAGCTGCCTGGAGCTCTGTGTCCAGCAAACTCCGGGGTTGGGACCAGTGTCCCCTCCCAGAAGGTACCAAATGCCCTGCAATGGCAGTGCCTCTCGCCTCAGCCTCTTGCTTCAGGACGTGCTCTTCTGCCCCAGACCCTCAAGGGCCCTCTCGGTATCCAGCTCTGGGCTTAGAGGTCACCACTGCCTGGGGAGAACCCGGTGTTCAGCCGGGGAACCCTACCTTGCTGACTTCTGGGCTCCTACAATACCCCATTACCTGCTTCCTGTTCTGCCAGCCTGTGACACATGGGTCAGAGACAGAGAGGGAGATAGAGACCGAGACAGGGACGGGAAGAGATGACATTTCCCAGCCATGCACCTGAGCTGCCTGCACCCCTGGACCAGGGCCCAGGGTCATGGCGGGAGGTGGGCGACTGTAGCCCCTGGTCAGCATCACAGGTGTACGTTGTGCCAAGCGTAGGGTGAGCTACAGGGCAGAGTGGTGCCCTGTGACCCTCCTGCCCTTAGGTGCCCAGACCGGCCCCTGCCCACCCAGGCCCTGGCCTGGGCCTCCACTGCCAGCATGGGGTGCATCTGCCAGGGCCCATGCCCTTGGGGATGAGAAAGGGGGTGCTAATCAGCTTGGACAGCAGGCCTCGGGCCCAGGCGTGTGTGAGTACAGGCTCAGGGCGCCAGTCTGCACATGCCCTGCAGGTGCCTGGGTCTGTGCATGGCCTGGTCTCCAGGCTGACCTGCCTGGCCCTTCCTTCATGTCCCTGCAAAGGAGGATGGAGCTCAGCATGGTGGCATAGGTCTGTCATCCCAACACTCAGGAGGCTGAGGCAGGAGCATGGCTTGGAGCTCAGGGCCAGCCAAAGCTGGCAATCAAACTCCCGTCTCAAAAACCAACCAAGAAAATAGAGGAAGAGGGGCCTGGCAGGATGGCTCAGAGGTCTAAAGAGCCTGCTTAGGAAAGCTTAGGCAGCTGCAGGGACCTCGGTTCGATCCCCGGCACCACATACTGCGCCAGCCCTGCCCTCAGGGCAGGCTGAACCGGCCATAAAAATAAACAAACAAACAAACAAATAAATAAATAAAAGAAAATAGAGGAAGAGGTATGGGAATCTCTGGGGTGGACTCACAGGATGCCAGGGAAATGGAACTGTGAAGCTCCCACCCTCCCTAGAAAACCACCAAGTGTTCCACAGTGCAGAGGCTTCACCCCTGCTGCTCCCTTCTTGCCCCGAGAGCGCTGGGCACCGGTCCAGCTGCCCACAGCTGCAGACCCAGCCCAGCTCCACCTGCAGAGGGTAGCACAGTGATGCCACACTCGGGCCTGACATTCAGTGAGCGAGGAGACCAAGCCAGGGCTCTGCTTGTCCAAGCCAGGCCTCACTGCACTGGGCTCTGGGATTGCACCCTGAGGAGTCCTGGGAAGAACACTATGCCAGGAGGGGACTGTGGCATGGGCAGCTGGCCTTGCAGTGACGCAGGACGCCAGAGCAGGCAGGGCTAGAAGGACCGCCCAGCCCCATCCTACATGAGCACCCGGAGCTGGCGCCACCACCCGCTGGCTGGGCGCTCTGGTTTCCACTGTCATCATGGAGTGGAGGAGTGGGGGTGAGGTCTGGGCTCCCAGCACAGAGACCACAAGTGGCCTGAATGCTGGCCCACTGTGGAGCGAGGGCTCCCACAGCGCCGGATGGCCCCTCCTGCCAGCCTGGCCCAGTCCAGGGAAGAGCAGGCAGGCACACAGGCCCAAAGAACTTGCCTGAGTGACTCAGTCCCAAACGAGCCTGGGTGGCAAATGGCCTCCCTCCATCCTGGCCTGCCCACCTGGTCCTGTTCACTGTGGCTGGTTTTGTCCTCTGTGGCCATCGCCACCTCCTGGGCTATCCCTGGAGCATCTCCTCATGGGACTCTATCATATCCCCTTCTGATCCCCCCCTGCACCCCAGCTGTGTGTCACCCCTGTGGTCAGCCCTCACCCACCCTGTCCTCCTAGCTGGACTTCACCACGTCTGCTGGCCCTGACTCCAGGGTCCCCCTCTCACCCCTCATTGCTTGACAAGAGATTGGAACACTGATGTCACCATGTGGCCCAAGGGAGAGTGAGGCCTCCCGCCTGCATTTCCTGTTCAGAGACAGACACAGAGACCCCCAGCCCGGCCTGAACCTACCTACCAGGGCTGTCTGTGTCCCCCGAAGTCAGTATGAAAGGTGCAAATTATCCCACCCAGCCAGGGCTCGAGGAGGCCCAGTCCCCAAAGAGCCACTTGGGTCCAGCGGCATCAGCAGACCCAAAGCTAGCAGTGTTCCTGCCACAAGGGTCCTGTCTCTGAGACCTGGTTTCCGCAGAAGGCCAAAGGCCCGGCTCCCTGAGGCTGCACTCACCCGTGCCCTCCTCGTGGGCCGACTGTGGGCTCTCCATCTGCCCCAGCCCGAGCCTGGCTGCTGGCTGCCCTTAATGCCCACTCAGGAGAAGCTCAGACCTTGGGCCAGGGCAGCCCAGGCTGCTCCCTGGGAGGCCAGAGCCCCCCACACTGCCTCTGAGGCCTCCCTGGTCCCAGAAAGCCAAGGGCTTCAACAGGAGACAAATTTAGCTGCCCACCTTGGCAAGGCAGGGTGCGCCACGTGAAATGCAAATGAAGCCGGGCACCCACGGGCCACCTCCCGCTGGCTAATGCCACTGAGGGGGAGGAGGGAGGGAAGAGCAGGGCCTGGCCATCCTCCTCCAGTGCAAAGAACTCTGAGGTCACCCTGAGTTCTCTCGCAGTCCAAGGACTGGCTCAGTATCTGTATAAGGCAGGGAAACAGGCAGCTGCCCTCTGGCCAATAGGACATAGGGGAGGCAACTTCCGGAAGGAGACGGGGGATGCCTGTCCATCTGCAATGCAACAGACCCCTGGGCCTGTGGACTCAGCTGCAGCCAGACGAAATGAAGAAACCTCAGTGCTCAAATAAGTCCAGGACAGCTAGTGTCCCACAACATCCCAGAAAACAGCAACCCTTGTGGACAGCGACTATCAGCGCCTGCCCCCAGCACAGGACCTCCTCCCACTCACCCTCATGTGCTGGGGTCCAGCCAGCACATGGGGCACTGCTGTGTGCCCAGCACCATGAGATGTGGACCAGACCCCGCCCACTCCACGCACAAAGCCCCTCTGCCACCTTCCAGCAGGGTGACCTTGGCCAGTGGCATCCTCTGTAAAGCAGGGGTGACTGTGACCCCCAGACCCCGGCAGTGCCACATGGGAAGACCCACAGACCTCGGAGGGAGGGGGCTGACCCGATGCAGATGGTACTGGGCCCAGGCGCTGTGGCAGGAGCGTAAGACAGGACCTGCAGCCCCTCGTGCTCTCCTGATGGTCTCTCATGGCCCCTTGCCACCCTGGGAAAGTGCCCGCAGCTACCTTATCAGAGTTACCCTACCTGGGTCCTCCAGGGCAGCCATGGTCCAATGGGCCCAGACTCCCTCCAGCCTCCCAGATAAAAGGGATAGAAACAGAACACCCAGCCATTTGGAAGCCACATGGCCCTGGGGAGAAGCGACGCCAGCCTCAACCTGCTTCTTGAGAACAGTGCTGGGAGCAAAGGGGGGCAGGTGGGTGTGGCTGGTCCCTGGGGCCTGGAGGGGTGAATTTCTTCTAAGGGCCCGTGGGGTGACAGCTTGGAGAGGGACCAGCCCTGGTGACTGGCGCGGTTGATTGGGGCTTTCCCGAAGGACTGCAGGGCAGCACCAGCACCCCACCCTGCAGTCCGAGGGCTTTACCCACCCAGCCTGGGTCTCAGTCAGCATCCAGCCAGGGGCCTCCCCTCAGGACACCAGGCCTCTGCTCACCCGCGGGCTCAGTCCCGCTCTCCATCCCTTCCTTCCCAGTCCTCTGCAGCCTCATCACCCAAGACGCTGAGACGTCTGCACCTCCCTTCTGAACACCAGCCCTACAAGCTGCCCCCCACCTGGTGTGGGTTATGCCCTGAGCACTTAGCAGCCTTAGCCTGGCACCGGTGCCCCGGGCTCACACGCCGCCTGCGGGCCGGGTGGCCACACAGTGATGGGCAGGGCCAAGGAGCACCACACCTCTGTACACTGGGGGAGCCCAAAGTGGCGGAAACCCACCTACACCCCTACTCAGCCCTGAGCCCACAATCACAGGACACACACAGCAGCAGGGGCCTCTGCCGGGGTCCTGGGCCCCACGAGCCACCTGTCACATGGGAAAGTACCTCAGCAGTTACATATTCAATGCCAATAAGCAGGGCCTGTCATCACCACGGCCACCTGGCGTCTAGAGTGCTGTGTACCACTGGAGCTCGGTGAAGCATCAAGACAGAATGGAGCCTAAACCTCCCTTCCACCTCACTCCCAGAGATGGGTGTATACATCCTCCTAGGGGTCTGGCCTGGCTGAGAGTCTGGAGGCACACCCTGTGGGAGCCGGCCTGGATTCCAGGTGATGTCTTGGGCTGTCCTGGCTGGCAGCATCCCTGCTCTATGGGCAAGACTGACACTGTGAGCAGTGAAACTGAATCAGAAAGACCCCAAGCCTGTTCTCCACATGGCACATGCCACCCAGCGGGTCTGCCAGGACCGGGGCACCAGACATAGGGAATGGGCCAGCAGTGTTCCAGCCACGTCATGGAGGAGCCAGGCACTGGGTCTCCCCATGCACCAGTAGCTCATGCTTAGGCTCACATACACACCAGCTCACGCACGCACACATCCACACGTGTGCTGCATGCTTCACATGCATACATGATGGTGACGAGTGCACACATGCACACTGTGCCCTCCCCACTCAGGCCCAGTAGACCTTAAAGTCCCTGCCCTGGGCACCCCAGCTGCAGGCATCCCAGGTCAGCAGTGGTGGGCAGACCTGGGAGGGGCTAGGTGAGTGTGAGGGAGGGCAGGGCACTGCATGGTGGGGCTGGGAGAGACTCCAGGAGCAGCGGAGGAAGGTGGGTCCCGGCCCACGCATGAGCCTGGACAAGTACCAGAATGAGTGGCCTGTTCAGGGCCTGCATGATCACCTGGTGCCTCCCTGGCAGGAAACAGATCAACTTCGGTGGGCAGGGGGCGCCAGAACAACTTCTGCTTGGGTGGAGAGCAGCCCTGCACCCCACTCAGGAAGATGGCTTTGCAAAGTGCCACACAGCACAGCGGGGAGTCCCATCAGGGCCACCACCCTCTGGCAGCTCCTGCCCAGGCTGCAGCGAGGCAGTACACAGGGCTGTTGCTCCCCAGAGCCCACAGGCCCTGCCCTAGGCTGAGGGTAGGCTAGGGCCCATCCTACCTTGACAGGCCTGGTCCCTGGAGGGAGGGTCGGTGGGGCTGGTGGTGGAGGTGGCCCCTGAGTCCGCGGCTCCTGCAGGCGGGTGGTGGCAGCAGCGTCTGGTTTCCTAGGTGATGACATTGGAGTCAGGGAAGCGGGTGGCTGTGTGGCCGGCCTGCAGCCCAGGGCAGCCCGGGGGCGGGGCATGGCCAGCAGCCCTGGGGCAGGAACCTGCCACCAGCTCATACACACCGGTCTGCACCTGACCCCAGCCATGGCCTCCTCCTCCTGGGGGACAGTGCCCCCCATGGCACCAGGAGCCTGGGCAGCAGGGGGTGCAAGTGGCCGTCACCCTACCTGCCTCTGCTGCTGTGCCCAACTTGTACAGGGACCCACAAGCCTGGCGCAGCCTCTGCCCGGCCCCCGCCCTCCTGCTCTCCCTGGAGCATGTAAGAGCAACTTCTCCAGATCATTTTGCCCGCGATAAGCCCCAACCTGCTTCCAGCGGATAAGGACCCAGCTTCCTAAATCTCAGGTCAAGTCTAGGGCTGTAGCTCGGCGGCAGAGCAACCCCCTAACAGATGTGAAGTCCTTGGTTCAAGCCCCAGGACTGGGGAAGAAGACACGAGCCCCTTTCCCCAAATGAAGGCGGTTATTACTCATTGCAGCTACGCACCCCAGGCACGCGGGAGTGCATCAGTGGGCTTGCCGCGCTCTCGTGCTTTTGTCCTGCAGCTCTGAGGCTGAAATCTGAACTTCCAAGCCTGTGTTTTTGCCTGCCAGTCAGACTTTGAGAACCACCGTTCTCCAGGCTGGGCAGATTTCTGTGCCACCACTTCCTGCCCCCCGGACACCCACAGAAGTCTCAGGCCAGCTGTGGGGAGACGTGGACGAAAGGCCTTTGCAGATGGCATGAAGTCAAGGTCTCAAGAAGGGAACCCATCCAGGTGGACTAAGGTAACGACAAGGTCCCCGAAAGAGGGAGGTCAGAGGTCAGGGAGTAGGGGCGGCGCCCCCTGCTGGCTTGGAGGAGGGAGGGAGGCCAGGAGCCTTCAGGAGCTAGCAAAGACCTAGAGGGGGTTCCTCTAGCACCTTCCAAGGACCCAGCCCAGCCTAGACTTCAGCCAGAAGTGAGTCCTGACGTCTTGTCTAGCCTCCAGGACTGCAGCAAGCGCTTCCCTAGCAGTATAAGTCGCTGAATTACAGCGGGCACGGAGATGTGCTCAGCGTCCCTAATGTTGAGTTTAGGAGACGTCACCCATGGTGACGCCACTTTCCTGGTGCAGGCCAGGTAGTGCTTGTCCCATGGAGTCTGGATGGGACACTCAGGAGGCTGTGTGAGGTGACACACCCTGGTCAGACGATGGGGTGATAGCCAGGCCACACATCCTACAGGAGCACTATGTGGCCCATCGCCTGGGGAGGTGGCCACAGATGTTCTGAAGAACAGTTGACACCAAGGGACATCGATACTTAGCTATGGGCGGGGCCCTCGAGGAGAGGCTCAGCCTCTCCATCAGTAGGTGTAGCCCCAAATGCTGTGTGACTCCCCCATCACTGATGTCCTGCACCCTGCCCGCAGTAACTAGGGACCTGGGGTGATGGCCGCCCCATGGAAAAATCGCCCCTGAGTCCCAGGGGCTGTGACCATGAGAGAGCTCTGCTGCTCAGCCACAGCAGAGTGAGGACTGAGTCAGGGCCCTGGGGCTGATTCCAGGCCAGCCACAGACACCCTTCAGGCACAGGTCTGTGTTCTGAGGCGGGATGGGGTGCAGCCTGTAATCCCTGAGCTGAGGGAGGCTGAGGCAGGAAGGCTGAAATTTCAAGTCTCTCCAAGGCCACTAAGACCTTGGCTAGAAATTTTACAAAGGGGCAGGGGTGTCGCTCCATGGTAGGACACTCCTGAGTGTGGCTCATGGTATAATGAAAGAGAGAGAGAGGAGGATGAACAGGAGGAAGGTGGAGGGAGAGAGGGAGGGGAGACAGGAAGGGAGGGAGGGAAAGAGAGGAAGAGAGAGGGGGAAAGGGGAAGAGAGAGGGGGAGGGAGGAGGGGGGAGGAAGGAGAGGGGACAGAGTAGAGAAACGGGGAGGGAGGGCAGGAGAGAGGGAGAAGGGAGGGGAGGAGAGAGGGGAAAGGGGGAGGGGAGAGGAGGAAAGGAGGGGGAGAGAGAGGAAAGAGATGGGAGGAAGGAAAGAAAGAAAGAAAGAAAGGTCGCCCATGCAAGTCAGCTCGAAGCCACCGCAGGGTCACCATGTCACACTGCACAGTGAGCCCCTGCACAACGTGAAGCCCCCCGTTGCCTTCTGAGGCTGAGGCTGCCCCCAGCGCTGCTCAATGCACACAGGGTGGGCATCTCTGAAGTCAGAGGTCACCCTGGCTGGCAGCCTCAGCCAGGGAGGAGTGAGTGGGGCTTTTGAGGGTGACCACCCTTCAGCAGTGGCTGTGGCTATTCCTCTAAAGTGCCTTCTGGGTGCCGGAGGTCCAGCACGGGCACAGCAGGTACCAGTCCCCTGGCTCTGCCTGCCAGGCCCCGGACACCCAGCTGAGCATGTAAAATATAAATATTAATTATTTTTGCTATCCCCCATCCCCACAACCTCTTTTCTAATGCTGGAAACCCCATGCTTGGGAGATCAGCGTGCACGGTACTCTTCTGGAGCAGACAGGCAGCCATGGCCTGTGTGGTGTGGATTTCCACTCAGGCAACTGCAGAGCTACCAGGAGGGAGACTTGGGCTGCTCTGGTCAGCCCTAGTGACATCAACCACCACCACCCAAGGTGTTTTATTTTTGTTTTTGTTTGGGCATTTGGTACAGGGTCTCGCTACGCAGCTTGGACTCACAGTGACCCTCTTGTTTTCAGCCTCCCTAGAGCTTGGGTTACAGGTATGTGCCACCATGCCCGGACTTGGTAGCTGGCTCAGTGTGCCCGGGGACAAGGCCAGCATGGCCTATGGTGGCGGGAATTGAACCCTGGTCCCTGTACTTGCTAGGCAGGGGCTTAGTCCACTGAGCTATCTTGCTGGCCCATGACCCAAGTTTATCAGGCATGCACTATCAACTCCACAGCGATAGGCCCTGGCAGTGGGGTCCCAGGGACCAGGCCTTACATTACCTGGGGGTGTGGGGAAGAGCACTGGGCTGTCTGACAGCCAGCTGCCTCCGTGAGCCCTCGGAACCCAGCAGACCCACTATAGTTCTGCTGCCCGCAAAAACTCCAGCCGGCTGGAGGAGGAGTGGGCAGGCAGTGTTCCCAGAACTGCGCTGGCCTCCATCTTCCGATGGTCCATCTTGCTATTTTTATCAGAATTCCTCATTTTCACATTAATCCAATTAGCATCCTGTTTGCAGAGGCCTCATTCTTTAATTTGCAGCTTTATCCTGGAAGCTCAGCGACACTTTCCCAACTTCATCCCTCCTCCCTCATTACTGCCAAATAATTAGTCATGGAGCCTCTCCCATCAAAAATCAAGGAGCCAGCAGCAAGCCGGGGCACGCCCTGCTCCAAGAGGGGCAGTTGACTCCTCTAATTAGGAGGGATTGTTGACAGTCGGCGACCCGGGAGGCACAGGATGGGGAGGCGAGATCTCGGTTTATCCTGGAGTTTATGTCCCTGTACCCCAAGGCGACACTAGCAGGGCCCTGTTCCTGTCCCTCAGGCAGGGAGGCCCACAAGGCATGGACCCGGGCACCCATCCCGAGGACCCCACGAGCCCAGAGGCCACAGCAGGGCTGGGGTTGTCTTGCTCAGGAACTCGAGCTCCGGGCCCAGGTCTCCTGCGACAGCGCCCCTCTGTGGCGAGACCCCTCTCTTACACCTCTCTTGCACCACTGCCCTGAGGGCATACAGGACCCGCCCTAGGGCCCGGGGTACTCTCCTAGTCTAGACACCAGTCAGTGCTGACCCCACCCGCAGCCAAGACAGGAGGGGGTGCCAGGTGTGCCAGTGGACAGCCTCCACCGCCACCCTTGCCAGCTGGGATACCCGATGTGAGCTCTCAGCTCTTGATAAGTCCTGGCAGGAGGCAGAGCCACAAAGTCACCGCCAAAGTCTTGGAAACATTGGGAACTGCAGAATATCTTCCTGTCCTTTGTATTTCAGTTTGTTCTTGAGACAGGGTCTTGCTGTGCAGTTCAGGCTGCCCTTGAGCCTTCTTTGTAGCCTGGGCTGGCCTGAAACTTGCAATACTCCTCCTGCCTCAGCCTCCCGAGTGCTGACACAACAGGTCTGCACCACCATGCCTGGCTGGACCAAGGAATTCTCTGCTTAAACCAGGTCCCAGCTGAAACCCAGAAAGTCTCCAGTGCATTTCCTGGCCTTGTGCTAGGACTAGGAGCCCTGCACCTTCCCGCCTAAGACCTGATCAGTGGCCGTTCGTGTGCATAGAAAACAGAAAAACCTGGAAAGGCGCAGAAGGGGTGAGGTGGCTTCCCTGAGCGCCCCTTCACCAGAGGGGCCCAGGGACAGGCAGGTGTTGCCCCAGCAGGAATGGTTCCCCAGTTAGCAGGGCTCCCCCAACACTCCTGCTTTGGGCCTGTACCTCCAAACACAGGGGAGCAATTAGAGCCCCTGCCGCTCCTGGGGAAGGTGTGCCTGCCAGCTGCCACTGCAACCCGGGCAGCGGAGGGAGGCACACAGCGCATGCCCCACTGACAGAAGATGGTCAAGAGGACGCGCCCAGCCGCTCGTGGGTGGCACAGTGCCCAGCGCAGTGCTGCAGGCCGCCCTGTGGTCCTTGTGCCTCACAGCCGTGGACACAGCCATGGACACCCAAGAGACAGCGTGCAGGCCACACCCAAGATGCAGGGCCACGCGGCCACAGCCTGATGGTGTCTGGGAGCACAGCTGAATCTGGAGGCCTCTCTGTCTTCCCACAGCCTCCTCAGACCTTGTCTGAAATGAGCACGAGGCCTCTCTACACTGAGAGGCAAGGGCCAGCCCTGGGGTACAGGCCAGCACTCCACCCCCAGGCTCATTCTGTTCCCCTGACTGAGCCCACTGATTGGGCCTTGTGTTCCTGTGGCTCTGCTGCCGCCCGCTGCCCACAGACCAGGGTTGGAAACGTAGCTGACCTGACAGCTGACCATGGTGAAGCGGGGTGGGCAGCTGGACTGCTGCTCTGTCCTTCCAGCTGTGTCCCCCGCACCCAGCTCAGGATCCTCTGGGCTCCTTTGCTGTTAGCATCTTGGGCTTGTGCCTCATGGGGTCAGAAGCCAGGGCCTGTGCACACAGCGCAGGCTCAGCCAGCCTGGTCATTTGTCCCTGAGCTTCCAAGCATTTCACTATGTCCCCAGGCTGGCCAGGGCCTCTGTCCTCACTGGCAGAGGTGAGAAAGCTCCACACACACACGTGACACAGTGGACCCCACACAGATGCTTCCTGCCTGGGCCATCGCCAGCCTCGTGCCCAAAAGCAGATGCGGGCACATGGTCAGCTGCCTTCACAGTGGCTGGGCCTCCCTGGCCTCCCCTGTGCCCCCGACAAGGCCCGCCTGCCCCTCCAGCCACCCAGCTCAGCTGTCTGCAGGATTTTGAGGAAGCTGACTGTATGCCCACCGGCCCCAGAGCTTCCACCAGTCCCCTAAAGCCCCAGGTTCTGAGGTCTGACTGGGACACGTCACCCCAACACATGACTCTAGGTGGCTAGAGTCGGCCACCCAAAGCCTCTTGGACACACCAATTATTTTGAGCTGGTTATTTTTGTTTTGTTTGCTTTTTTAAGACAAGGTCTCACCATGTAGTTCAGGTCAGACTTGAACCCACTTCGTAGTTCAGGCTGGCCTTGAACTTGCAGTGATCCTCCTGTTGCAGCCTCCTAAGTGCTGGGATCACAGGTTTGTGCCTCTGTGCCCCAGCGTGAGCCTTTCTAGATTTAGGCTCCCTGGAGGAAAGGCGTGTGAACTAGCTGCGGATGGCACCCCTTAGGACTTACTCAGTGTGAGACCCTTTCCTTTCCCTCCAAAAGCTGGCCAGTGGTGTCCTATGTCTCTGTTATTTGACTAGAGAAGGGGTCCATCAGGACCCTCAGAACCTCTAGGGCTACTATTTATACCAGTGGCACAGACTGGTGGCTTTGGGGTTCTCACTGGCCTGGCATCTGTGTAGATGGACTCGGCTGTGGTCCCCGAGGTCCCCTGTGGTTCTGGGTGTTGGGCTCTGTGGCCAGTGAGAACATGTGGCTGTGACTCTGAGCTTTGTGTGGCCCTTTCTTCCAGGCCCACCACTCCTGAGCCCCTCAAAGACACTCTCGGTGCATGCACTAAATTAAGAAGGTTCCAGGCAGGAACTTAGCTAAGATAAAAAGACAAGGCTGGGTTGAGGCTCAGGGCCAGGGTGCTAACCCAGATACGCCAGTGCCTGGCTACACAGACACACACGCACACACACGCACACACACACACACACCTCACAGAGGATAGATTCTAAAATTCCAGACTGTTTTTGAGGAAAACAGCTCCCCCACGTTCTCAGGGTCTGTGCCTTCCTGCCGTAGGAGCCCTTGCTACCTGCGAATGGGCCAAAGCTTCCTCCATAAAACCCAATGTCCAAAGTCACCAGTTCCTCAGATGTGCACCTCCTTAACCTCAGCTGCAGAATAGGACATGCCCACTCTAGGGGGGCCAGCCTGAGCTGCACAGGGAGCAACCACCCAGGGGAGCACCCACACCGGGGATCACCCGCCCAGGAGAGCACTCGCCCCTGGGGAGCACTCACCCTGGGGAGCACCCACCCTGGGGAGCACTCGCCCTGGGGAGCACCTACCCAGGGGAGCACCTGCCCAGGGGAGCACTCGCCCCCGGGAGCACTTGCCCCCTGGGGAGCACTCGCCCTGGGGAGCACTCGCCCTGGGGAGCCTGCACCCTCTTTGTTTTGGCCACATCCTTCCATTCTGCCTAAAAGCCTCTGGCCACCACCCACTGACTCACCTGGACACTTTGTATGTCATGGTAGTCAGCGGCCTGACCACCCACACGGTGGCTGAGAGGAGTCCAGCTTCCCATAACCTCTTTGAGGACCCCTCACACCCTGCCAGGGGACACTGCCTTTAGTTACCCAGCCAGGAAGTCAGGCAGGTGGCACAGGGTCCACTCAGGTGGATTCATGGAGGTCTCTTCCCTGTTCTCTATCATATATATATATATATATATATATATATATATATATATATATGCAGAAAAACGCAGAAAAGGGGCCGGGGAGATAGCTCTGTGGAATAAGTGCTGGCCTGGCAAGCCGGGCGTGGTAGCTCACACTCCCATAACCCAGCACTTGGAGGCTGAGGCAGTATATATATATTTACTGGATGTAGGTCTCGCTATGCAGCTCAGACTCCTAGTGATCCTCCTATCTCAACCTCCTCAGCCCTGGGATTACAGGCGTGCACCATCACTCCCAGTTTTGGTGGCTGGCTCAGCGCACATAGGTTCTGGGGCCAGCACGGCGTGCTATGCTGGGCATCAGGGGCCTAGACCAAGGAGCCGTCTCCCTAGCCCTGGTAGTTTATCTCTTTTCTTGCTGTTGCTGTTTGTTGTGGCTGTCTTTTTGAGATGGGGCTCACAGTGCAGTTCAGGCTGGCCTTGAGCTCACTCTGTAGCCCAGGCTTGTCTCAAACTGGCAGCGATCCTCCTGCCTCAGCCTCCCAAGTGCTGGGATTATAGGTGTGTGCCACTGGGCCTGGCTTCTTTTTTTTTTTTTTTTTTTTTTTTTTTTTTTTTTTTTTCTTTTGTCTTTTTGAGACAGGGTCTTGCTATGCAGTTCAGGCTGGCCTTGAGCTCACTTTTGTAGCCCAGGCTGGTCTCGAACTCACACCGATCCTCCTGTGTCAGCCTCCCGAGTGCTGGGATTACAGGCGTGCGCCACCACGCCCAGCTGGGCCTGGCTTCTTGCAGAGTTTTATAACTCCTCTTTCCCTTGTTCTCTGTCGCCTTTTTTAATGCTTACTCATTTTTTTCTGTAAACCTCTATGGCCTTGGGTTTTTTCCTTTCACAGTTAGGGGATGCCCAGTCCCTAGAAATAAGAGCTCTGGCACAAGAGCAGGTAGCAGGAGGCAGAAGTAGGCAGAGGAGAGGTGCAGAGAAGCGCTCTCTAGGATAGGTAGGACTGTGGTCCTTGGGGGCCAGTAGCCCCTCCCTGGGTCCCAGGGAACTAAAACTTGTGTTCAACGGGAAGACCCAGATAGGGGCAGAGCCTCCCAGGGTGGGGGACCCCAAAAAAGCCTCTTTGTTTCCTGGGGTGGCAGGAGGCGGTCTCCTTAGCCCAGCCTTCCCTCCCGCGGTGGGGGTGGGGTCTGGGGTGGGGGTGGGGGTGGTAGTGCAGGCTGGGAATGCATCCCAGGATCCCCCAGTTTCCTTCTTCCTTTTCTCTCTTTTCCCTAACAACTCGCCCTCCTCTGGGGCCTGTCTCCCCCCCACTCTGAGGCTTTCATCTGGTTCATCAGGGACTCAAATGCTTTGTCTCTTTGTGATGTTACTTAGCAGGGGGAGCTGGGGACCCCAGGGTGCAAGGACAATTCTGGCTCCTAACGGAGAAGAGGAGGTGCCTCCTGCAGAGAGAACGTGGGATCGCCCAGGATTTCTGGGTCCACAGGGGCTGATCAAGGCAGCAGCTCCAACCCCCTGCCTGTGGTCATTTTAGAGCCTCTGCTTCAACCTCCCCAGCCTCTGCCATCCTCAGCTCCCTCCTGGGCTGTTGCTGGGTTGCTCAGATCTGGCTTGTTCCTTCCTCTCCCGTCCTCTGGCTTTCCTGTAACTTTAGCCTGGGTCCAGGATATGCAGCATACAGTATATGCTTTTTTTTTTTTTTTTTTTTTTTTTTTTTTTGTGGGACCAGGGTTCGAACTCACGACCTTGCACTTGCCCAGCAGGCACTTGTGCCTCGGAGCTATCTCCCCAGCCCCAGTATATGCTTTAGAGGTGGAATCTACCTACCGCCAGGTGATCCCAGTATTCGGAAGGCTGAGGCAGGAGGATCCTTGCCTGGGCTACAAAGTGAGCCCAGAGCCAGCCTGAACTGCACCGTGAGACCCTTTCTCAAAAACACACA